>JAJOOO010020487.1:0-29812 GCA_029582685.1 Solanum piurae
CACCATCAGTTACTTTTAATGAGATTTAACCATATAAGTTACTATGATTATTTTATGAGATAAGTTACTATGGTTAAATCTCATTAAAAGTAACTGATGGTGTAGAAAACTTTGTACACTGACGGTGCACAAAACTTAAACTCTTTTAGGGTTATATTTTCACATTATTTAGCCCAACTAATCGAATAATCATTAACGAATATAGTATTTTGGTAAATGGATTGATTGATAGACTAATGGATTGAGATATATTTTGCTCAATGGTAGAATTAAAATGAACAAATCAAATCTGAAATTTCACTAATTGGGTGGAAACATCCCAAGATAATGGCATTAGTCATATATAGTGCCAATAGACTATTGAGTAAAAATAGAGAACTTGTAATGATGAAGTTGAGACATGTTTATTGTAATTGTATTGTGAATTATGAACTCTTGATGGACTGGAAAGAGCAAAGTTGAGCCAAGACCTTGAGGTAAGTTAATGTTACTTTTAAGTCGAGGACTATGTAATTAGAATATGCATACTAGTACCTGATATATTGTTGAAGTATAGAATTCAAATTAAACTCACATGATTAAACATTTTGGTGACCACGTGAATTTCACTGATCAAGTGTACATTTGGGCCAAAGTAATGTTACGAATCTAGTCACCACTAAAGATGTCTATATATAAAGGATGAACTTCTCATTCGCCTTAAGCGCTTAGGAGTTAGTGTTATTTTTATTAGGTATTTTGTAATAGCAGTCTGGAATCTCCCTTTTCTATTTTTTTTTTGTTCTTCGATCAGCTTGTAAGTTCCTATACAATCAATACAAACCTTAGTTTATTACAGGATGTCATATATATATATGTGAACCCTTCGAAAATAAGTGAGAAGCTTAGCTCAGTGGAAAGAGGTTCAAGAAGTGCCTTTACGTCGTGGGTTTGAATCCCATGTGCAGCAAGTCCCTTTTTTTTTTGCTATGGAATTGGACTCAACTTTTGGGCTTGGATCTTCTTTCTCTTTTTTCATTATTTTTTCTCTTTTATGCTATTTCCTTTTTCTATATTATATATTCTTTACTATGAACTCGGATTTGAGAGAAGAGATATGGTTCCACCATTGTTAAGTTGAAGCTTCAACAATTAAACTCAAAATTTTACGTTAAAATCTATTGGGTATCGCCCAACTTTGTGGTAAGTAGTTTGGAGGACTGCAGTGTATTTAAAACTGTTTCAAATTGATTTTCATTAACAAGGTATCATCGTATGTCACGTGTATATCTTGTATATATCTTGTGTATGTCATTTTTTAATCTTGTGTATACCATGTGTATATATCATGCGTATATCTTGTATATATACTCTGTGTACCTCTTGCGCATCTATATTATATAGGAAAAATTACGTGTATAAGCAAACATATACTAGTTAATTACTTAATATAACTATAGTTTACCTTAATTACAATTCACGGCTTACTTTTAGCTTTAATTACACATCTCAGCTTTTTAGTTTTGTATAATTCGCGCATTTGTATAATTCAGAATTTGTATAATACAATTTGTATAACTTTTGTATAATTCAGAATTTGTATAACTATTTGCACTTATGATGTTTGTAATTGTATAAATTCGTTATTTCGAGTTTATACAAAAATAATTGAATTATACAAATGTACCCGCGAATTATATAAACCTGTGAATTACACAAATCCGCGAATTATACAAATGAGACAGCTTAAACTATAGCTACAACCTGTAAATATGCAAACTATAGCTATGAAGTATAATTAAGTTTATTATAGTGGCTATTTGTGAAAGTTCCTCATATTATATACCTGACATATTATATAAACATTGATATATAAGTGATACACATGGGAATGTTCTTATTTGACTGAAATTTCGACCCAATACAAATTTTGGAAGTGGAGTACTACTATAAGTTATTTTTAAATACATAAGTTTTATTTTATATATGGATCCCAATTTTCTAACAATTTGCCTTGATAAAGTCTTTACGGTTTGTATGTGATAATTCTAGCTGGTGACAATACTGTAGTATATCCTTTAGAAATGTGTGATTGTTATAATGGGTTGCATGTTCACAATTGGGGTATACCATGCCCCTCTCTAATAGACCAAGAGGGAGGAACTTTAGAAATATATTTTTGATTTTTTCAAATTTCAGAATATGTTTTGCTAATTAAAAATAAATAGTGAATTACTCGTGTATAATATTGATTGTGTTTATGACATAATTGGACGGATTCATGGAAGAATTGATATCCTATAGTTAGTTAATGAATAAGTCTTGTCTACTAGGAAAATAGAATCAAGACGTGGGGTATGAGTGAATTGGACGGATTGGATTCAAGCAAAAATATATGAAATTCATTTATATGTAACTTCAGATTATATTTCTGTGCGAAATTTGATTTTGTCAATTCTAACTTTAAATAAAGATACAAAAATAGTTGTCTCGTAAAATTTTGGAAAAACTACATAATTAGACATACTTCACCACCATACTAATATTATATATACTTTCAAAAAATTATGTATCTTACCACTAATTAAGAGTTTCCTACGTATCTTACACTTAGATACATGTATTTTTGCTACCAGATACACAAAAATAGCGAGAGAGGTGAGCCAGATTGGAGAGGGAGGCAAGCGAGATTCATATGTATCCCAGATACATGTGGATCACACTAGATACACACTACATACATGTATATGTATATATATAGAGTGATTCACATATCTAGGATGCCAGATACATGGGAAAGTGGTGAGCAAGATGAGAGAGAGGCGAAGGAGATGATCGAGATTTGCTATGTATCCCAGATACATGCGAATCCACTTGGATACAATGTATCTATAACAAATTACACCTAAATTTGACCACATGTATCCGGACATATCAGGAGGCACCAAAATCCGATAAGACACATAATATTGCGAACTAGAGTATATCTAAGTAATTAACTCCTAAACTAGTAAGATTTATGTAATTTCCCCTAAAAAATTTACCTTGTTATTACTACGGTCTACGAGCTTAATAGGTCAGGTGGATGATTGAGCTTATTAATTAGCTAGCCCAGTATACAATCAATTATATCATGGTTCCAAGAGTCTATCTATCACTAGGGCCGGCTCAACGTGATTGAGAGCCTAAAGCGAAATTTCAATTCGGGGTCTAAATATAATCAAACTTCATATACATATTTATTCAAATTTGATTTTCTTACACTATTTAGATGAAAAAAATTAGTATTTTAATATTGTTTTTTTAGTTATTAGTTTTAGGTAAGATTTTATCAACTCAACATTGAAAAACATCCTTTTAGTGAGACAATTATTATATGAATTGTTAACATAATTATACAAGTAATAAGTTGATAAATATTAAATAGAGATAAGATTTAGAACCATAGAATTTAACGCAAGAAGTTGATGACTTGGTATACCCCATTTTAATATGATTGTAGTAATGCTTGAAACTAAAATTTAAAACGAAATAAAAAAGAATTTGTAATTTACTTTGTTCAATAGTACTTTTCACTATTAATTCTTATTTTTAACAAAGTACAAAAAATGTTAAAGTGGATAAAATAATATATTATAAAAAAATTATACTTTTTATCATAAATAATCAATTTTTTCTATAAAAAATTTAACACGTAATTTATTCTTAATAAAAATTTAAGGCCCTAAATAAGGCAAAAACCTTATTTCCCAAAGCATAGAGCCGGCCCTGTCTATCACGTATAGATTTTAAGAGCATGGTGGCCTAACGATGGATGTGAAGCAAGGATAAGACTTTTGACACAATTGGACAGTGGATTTACCTAATTAATTACCCAATGGATATCATCCAATCAACACTCAAATTCAATTAAATCTAGTATCTACTTTTCAAACGTTCCTTATTACATCTTACATTTAGTCGTTATTTTTTTAAAAAAAATTTCTTTCTTAGTCCCCCTTCCTTTTCTTTTTTCTTAAATAATATATTTTGGACAGATATGCGAAAATCAAATAATTGCTGGGTCAAACAAAAGGAAATTAAACAATAGAGAAATAGTTGGCAATGGAAGAAACAATGAGGTTCCTCCACCAAATCTGAACCAAATAATGTGAATAAATAAATCCTTAAAAAAAGGCCATTTTACATTTTTACTAAGTTGTATCTAATAAATCTGACAATTGTGATAAGCAACAGATTCATACTCATGCACATTAAACTCTCTGGATAAAATTCCTTCATCCTTAACTTAAGATTTCAAGTTCAAGTCTTTATAATATAGAAATCCTGAATAGGGAGTAATTCCATTCAAATAGAATTTACGGCGCATGAATCTAAATCAATCATCAATTATGAAACTCTTATTTAATCACATGAATTTGTGGCCCTCCACTAAAGCACCTTTTTAATATTTGGTTTTAACTCCAAAACTAGAATAAATAACAATAATTGCTACTATCCACTAATTTTAAATATAATTTACTTAATTATCATTATTGTCGTTATTTTGGTGAAGGTAGACATCAAACAACTTTGTGACTTTGAAAGTTCAACTCAAATTATGACAGAAAATGTTGGCTTATTATTATTATTATTATTTATTGAAAAGATTGATTATTGAATTAGCTGTGTTCCAATTTCTACTAGTCTTGTTACATCCTCTGTTGTTGAGAAGAAGTTATAAATCGAGTGTGCACATTTTGTTGATATGGAGGAGAGACAATTGTTGTTTGACAAGTATGAAATGGGGAAGTTATTAGGGAAAGGAACTTTTGCGAAAGTGTACTATGGTAAGGAACTCGAAACAGGGGAAAGTGTAGCCATTAAAGTGATAAAAAAAGATCAAGTACAGAAAGAAGGAATGATGGAGCAAATCACAAGAGAAATCTCTGTGATGGGTCTTGTTCGTCATCCGAATATTGTTGAACTCAAAGAAGTCATGGCTACAAAGTCTAAAATCTTCTTTATAATGGAGTATGTTAAAGGGGGTGAACTTTTTGCCAAATTAGTATCCAAAGGCAAATTTAAAGAAGATACAGCAAGAAAGTACTTTCAACAATTGATAAGTGCTGTTGATTACTGTCATAGTCGAGGTGTTTATCATCGCGATTTGAAGCCTGAGAACCTACTCCTTGATGAGAATGAAGACTTGAAGATATCTGATTTCGGGTTATCAGCTTTGCCTGATGAGCAGTTGAGTAGAAATGATGGATTGCTTCATACACAGTGTGGGACACCAGCATATGTTGCTCCTGAGGTTTTAAGGAGGAAAGGTTATGATGGTGCAAAAGCTGATATTTGGTCATGTGGGGTTATTTTGTATGTGCTTCTAGCTGGTTACCTACCATTTCAAGATGAGAATGTGATGAACATGTACAAGAAGATTTTCAAGGCCTATTTCGAGTTCCCTCCTTGGTTTTCAATGGATTCGAGGCGTTTGATATCTAAACTCTTAATGGCTGATCCCGACAGGAGGATCACTATTCAAGGTATCATGAGGATTCCATGGTTTAGGAAGGATTTCGCGATGCCACGGGCTTTTTCAATCCAAGATTTTCAAATGTTAGAAAATGATCATGTTGAAGAAGGAATGAGCAGCAAACAAGGAGGGATCATTAGGAAATCCCCTTCATCCCCTGCATTTTTCAATGCATTCGAGTTGATTTCATCCATGTCATCTGGTTTCGACTTGTCTAGCTTGTTTGAGATCAAAGGGAAGGCATCATCCATGTTCACTTCAAGGAGCACTGCCGGGGATGTCATCCGTAAAATGGAGAAAATGGCAAAAGTTATGAGGTATAAGGTTTATAGGGTAAAACCATTCAAGTTAAAGATGCAATGCCCCGAGGAAGGACGAAAAGGGCGGTTGTTGGTCACCGCCGAGGTGTTTAAGGTGGCCCCGGAAGTCACCGTGGTTGAGCTCTCTAAGTCCTCCGGCGACACGTTGGAGTACAACAAGTTTTGTGAAGAGGAAGTTAGGCCTGCATTGAAGGATATTGTTTGGACATGGCAAGGGACTGGTACTGGAAATGCTGATATTGATAACAAACAGGACTTGGAGCAATAAAAAATTTGGTACATGTGCATCTTTCTCCCTCTTCTTTTGTGTTTGTGTTTCACTCCCACTGATCGGCTGATGGAAATAAATCAACGATCGGAGATATTCGTGTTACTTTGTCAATATTGATTTGTACAAATATTGTGTGTTATACTGACCACTTTGGGATTTGTATTCTTTGCATGTTGTATGTTGTGATTCACTTAATTTCCTCTAGTCATTCAAGCACAATTAATCCAAGCTTGTAGGGGATTTTGTTCAAAGGGATATATTTCACCTCCCTTTATTTATTTGTAAGTTGCAAGTTGAAGTTGCAATATGGACATTTTGTTCAGATTTGATATCAAAAATACTTTGGGAACTTGAAAAGATTTTCAATTAGATTTTTAAATCAATTTCATGTTCAATAAATTATCAAAATCTATTCAATCTATGGTCAATAACTTGAAAATTTTATATTTAAACTTACAATAAAGTTAAATATTTTGTCTCTCGTACATCAAATCTTATCACATAAAATGAGATTGAGAAAGTATTTAAAACAGTTACCTATAACACAGTTGGACTTGAAGTCCATGTGAAGAAGTAGCATGAAGCAAAAATGTAAACAGAGATGAATATTGTGTAGAGAGAATAAAAATTAAAATATCTGATTTTTCCTACTAAAAAAGAAGAAGAAAATATCTGATTTTTGTATTGAAAATAACTAAGTGCTAATATAGCTACTTGATACATCTATGATATCTACTGCCAACCAACTGCTTAACCACTTGCTTAGCTAACTAACCATCTTACTCACTTAACTAACTATGGGGTTTTGGTATGAAGAAAAATAAATTCATGGAAAATAAATGATTATTACTTATTTTTGGTGTTTGATACTTTAAGTTAAAAATCATATTTCAAAAGTATTTATATGTAATATTATAATCACTAAAGGATGTGGTGAAGCGGATGAAACTATTTTTTCCATAATCGGAAGCCTCAGTTTCGAATTTTGGGTATGAAATTATTCTTGAAAGAAAACTTTTTTCTTGAATGGATCCTACGCAATGTCAATTTGAATTAGTCGAGATCCAATGCATATATCGAGAAAAATCAAAATAAAATTTGATATATTATAGAAGAAAAACTACTAGGATAGAATGTGGGGAATGGGAGTTTGAGGGTGGCGGGAGGTGGAATGGTCAAGAAATAAGGGTTTGGAGCTTTTGGTGGTGGGGAGAAGACAATGATTTTCAATGTCATTATGTCATTTATGAAATTTGTCTTTTTATAATTTTACTAGTAAAATCATTGTTCTCATCTGTAAACGGTAAGAAATTTATTTTTTAGAAAAAATATTTTCACCAATCAAAAATAAAAAATTGAAAAATATTTACCAAACACAACCTAATCGAACCTTCTAGAACTTCACAACTTTTATACTCACTCCTTCTCCCTCTATTGCAATGTATATAGCCCTACGGCTTGGCTTTGCTATCGCATCCGCATAGAGGTTCTCCTATTTGGGATTTTGAAGTGAGCGAGTTTTCTATTTCATATTTCGGCCATTTTATCGGCAAGGTGATTTTCCTCCGTTTAAAAATAACGATATAATATTTTATTTGATAAATATTTAATAATATTATCAATATTTTGCTCATTAAATTTCAACCCCGATCACATAAATTATTATGTACAAGTAGTTCCATATTTCAACGGGGAGTTCCCACACCCCACATGACTCCATCCACAAAAAAGATAATGTGGGTTCAACTATTTATTTAATTAAGCAACATCTCATTTTCCATGACAATATGACACCTTGTATTCAAAGAATATTTAATTAAGGATGCCACCTCTCATTTAACTGGTCAATTTAATCAGCACCTAAATTTGTTTGGCTGAGTTTTAGCTACCACACCCTCAAGGAAAAAAACAAAAAAAGTCTCCAATTGGAACCAATTTATTGGTTACAAAGAATATGAATTTTTTTTAACTCTATTATTTTGCTAATTTTGGAAGCTAATGAGATTCGCTTATGTCTTCGGAGTTTGGTGGAGCTAGTTGATTAGTTATATGAGAAAATATAGGCAACTTTGAACTTCAATAAACTCTTACTTTTATAAATTTGTAGTAAATAACGATCATCTAAACTACTACCAAACTAGAAAATATAATATATATTTTTAATTTGAAAATCTGTTTTTAGTTATGAAAATTTCAAATTTAACTTGAAGTTATACTTCAAATTTGAAAAATACATATAAGCATAAATATTGTTCTAAATATTTTTTGCTATTATCAGACACAATTTTATTTTTAACTTCAACTCGATAAATTCCAAATAGAATGAAAATTCTATAAAATCTATGGCGCCCAAACCCTCCTAAAATATTTTATCTTGTATTTGATTAAATTTATAATTATGTCACTGCAGCTGGTCAAGAGTGTCTACATGAGAGCATAATCTTAATTTTTTTATATGGGCTTGAGCACTTGTATATTCTTATTAATCAATTATTTTGATAGGGGATTTTCTCTTCTTTTTTCCTTTACATATGATGATATGAGAGCACACACAACATAGGCAGAAGACTATATTAATGATATAATGCAAACACATCTAACCTGAAAGTTCAACCTCATACTACTATTGCAAAATGTAAATATAAAATAATATTATGGAACTACGTACACAATATTGAAGATCAAATAAAAATTCATATATAATCTCCACTAATTTACAATAGCTTGCTTTACAGGGCTATCAAACACCAAATACTAGAGGACTAGTCTATTTTGAGAATTTCACTTTCCGGGAACAAAGTTTGTGGCAAAAGCCCATGCATTGTTGTTAACTGGATCAGCAAGGTGGTCTGCAAGATTTTCCAATGGGCCTTTTCCGGTGACAATAGCTTGAACGAAGAATCCAAACATGGAGAACATAGCAAGTCTACCATTCTTGATCTCCTTCACTTTGAGTTCAGCAAAAGCCTCTGGATCATCAGCAAGGCCCAATGGGTCGAAGCTACCACCAGGGTAAAGTGGGTCAACAACCTCACCAAGAGGCCCACCAGCAATACGGTAACCCTCAACGGCTCCCATCAACACAACTTGACAAGCCCAAATGGCCAAGATACTTTGTGCATGGACCAAACTTGGGTTGCCCAAGTAATCAAGTCCACCCTCACTGAAAATTTGGGATCCAGCTTTGAACCAAACAGCCTCACCAAACTTTACACCGTTACGGGCCAAGAGCTCAGGAAAGACACAACCAAGAGCTCCAAGCATGGCCCATCTACAATGGATCACCTCTAACTCACGGTTCTTGGCAAAAGTCTCTGGATCAGCTGAAAGTCCAGCAGTGTCCCATCCATAGTCACCAGGAAATTCACCAGTCAAGTAGCTTGGGGCTTCACCAGAGAATGGACCCAAATACTTGACGCGGTCAGGACCATACCATGGACTACCAGAAGAGACAGGCTTGGCCTTGGCGGCAGTCTTCCTCATGGTGAATCTTCCATTTCCAGTAATTTCAGAAGAAGATGGTGAGAGTTTTACTGCCTTTCCGGCAAATGTAGATGAAGAAAGAGCCATTGTAGTTGCAGCCATTGTAGAAGTAGAATGAGAACTCTTGAATGCACTTTCTACACACAAAAAAAAAGAGGAGTTGATTTGAGGCTTGAGTTTTATGGGCCTTGCTCCAAACTGTATATAAAGGCCCAATATCCTTATCCTTGAATACATGTATCTGCTTTCTCATTGGTGGATTATATTTGTATCCTCTTGCATTCTTGTTCATTTTAGATACTTAATATGTTCAAAAAAATCTAACTCAATGTTGATTTCCTCTCATACAGCCAATACATAGTTGCCACGTGTGACTGTGGATTATTGCAATATAATTGACCAAAAACATAAGAGTAATTCATGGCCATGCAATAGTTCACACACTTGTGTAAAATAGGACCACTTGTATGAGTGGCAAATTGGCAATGAGACAAAAATAAGACATTAATAAAAACAATTGGAATTAAGAAATGCAAGTCCAAGGGTCCCAACAGCTGATTAGCTTCCGTGATCAATAATTGAACGTTTGATACTACAAGTCCAACAACTCATAATATACAAGACACCTCCGCCAACAACCATATATGTTGTATATTACTGTATATGTTGTATATTTGGTGTATATTACTATATGTCTTATGTATAACTGGATATACAGTGACATACACACAAAATACAAAATACATACAATGTATATTATGTGCATGCCAACGTATTTTTTCTACCCCTCCCTTATGAGCTTCCACCTTTGGTCCCTTGGTGACTCGAACTCACGACCTTAAATCATGTTCATATTTTTTAAATGGTGAAAATAACAAGGAGCAATGAGATAGATGAGAGACCAAATGTCTTGAATGATACAATTATGAACAAGAAGTTCAATCTGAGTTCCTTTATCATCTAAAGAAACTGAGAATTTGAATTGTTTTGGACCATTTATTGGAATTAGAAAGCTTTGCAGCTCAATTATTGTTTACATCATCAACAACTTCATTATATTGAAATAGTTGAATAGATGCGATTGATTATTTTCTTCAACTTTATTATGGGCTTATGAATTTTTGATCTTGTAGTTGTAACAGTTTTATGTGAGAAGAAGACAAAATTTCTAATTTTATGGGATTTGTTGGAGGTTGAATATATTTGGCTTAAGTTATTTAAGATTATTTAAAGTTATCCACGTAATTTATTTAGCCTTATTTGTTTGCACTTAATGAAATTCTTAATTGTAATCATTCAGATCTCGTTATTAAGTCTTGTTTGTTTTCAAGATGTGTATATTAATATTTAGATCTTAATCATCAAGTGCGTTTTTATTTATTTATTTGTAACCATTTAATGGGTCTGAATGATTAAGATTTGTAACAAAGTTTTAATATCATTTATATATCTATGGATTATTTTATTTTTTACAAAAATGACAGTTCACCGCTACTATATCTACTTTCAGCCACCACCGAGAATAACCAAGTCAACCACAACTATCACCACCGATTACTGTCAACCATCACCACCTACCATCCACAACCATCATCCTCAGCCCAACCATCACTACCGTCAATCACCAAAATCAATCGTCATCACTATATTAGCCATTATTGGCAATCATGATCACCACCAACAATTACTACATCAACTAATAACTATCGATAATTACCATCACTAATCATTATTATATATTGCTAACCATTATCGTCATTCACCATGGTCATTAGTTATCATTATCATTTCATTACTATTTATCAGTCAACACCATCAACAACCACGGTTAGTCAGTACCGTTATCAATATATCATAAGATACTACCCACAACCACCATCATCAGTCAATACCATTCCAAATCGACGCATAATCACTTCTATAGATATTTGGTTTGATCATACAAAATAATATGGTGATAAAAGTAGAATAGAAATTCCATTATGTCAAACCTCAATTTTTTTGAAAGAATAATCAAACCAAACTAAGAAAGAGCGAAAAAAGGTACCCCAAACTTAATTCTAAAAATAATAAAATTTATAAGGTAGATGTGGAATTTGAATAGTCAATTTCACTCGTAGGACACTTAAAACCTTGATGCGCACACATATATTGAAGTAGCTTTGTAAAATTAAGATATGACTATACATGATTTAGGGAAAAAGCATGAGTTCACAGAATTCATACTCCTCCACCTAAAAATGCATGTTCATCATGTCGTCAATGTGCTTGTTATGAAATGGAGAAAAGTCTTTCTCGTTTTTATAAATGTTGAGGTGAGTAAACAGAGAATATGTTGGCTAGCTCATTCAATCAAGGAAAAATGTCACGATTTGTTTTTTTTGCAAAATGAAAAAGAACACTATCTTAGTAAAATTAACAGCATGAGTTCATTTCACAACTTGAACGAAACACGTTTATTTTATAATGATTTTATCTACAGATTTATTGTGTTATTTTTTACTAGCTTTATTATTAAAAAAAGTTCACATTACTAACATTTAAATCCTAGGAAAACGTCACTATACCTACGTCATCCTGTTATTACGTGACTTAAGTGTATAAAACTTATTTCAAAATGACTCTAGAAATATCAAAGACTTTATTAGGTAGCCACAAAAGACAACTAATAATTGGAAAACAAAGGACATTAGCTCAAAGGTTATACCGCGTATGATTTTCCTTTTTTAAAATATCATGTAAGACTCATGTTTAAATTAAAAAAAGTGACAAATCTTGTTCAACTACTATGACTTTGTCCTTCTGTTGAGCTGTAATCTGAGTGGGCTAATCATGTCACACTCTCCATTAAAGTCTATATAGGATTTTTTTTTATTAATCAAAAGCGCGCTACATCAAATTAGATTTTGAGCTTAACCATACTTTATATGAGAACATTTTCATCAATATCCCCTGTCATACCCTAGATCCAGAATTTGGGGTGTATTGTTCAAATCTTAGCTTCAGAAGTCTTTATTCGGGGGTGTATTGTTCAGTTCGGAATGTGATATTCTAGTATTGAGAGTATATTCACAATTTCTCCTACAATTTGGGCCCTCATATTGAATACCTTATGAATTTGACTCTGATACTATCAGAATTAGTTTTTGGGCCTAACTTACATCTCAAAACCTATTTCAAAGGTAGGATGATTGTCCAGACTTTGTAAGGAGACCAAGAGTTTCGATTCAATGTGGGATCATTCTTATCAACACCTTCCCCTCAGCTCAAACCCGAACATTTTTTATCCGCGGATCACTGTTCGGTCCAATGCGTAACATTCAAGGATTGACAGTATATTCACAACCCCTTAGAACGTCTAAGAATTCCGCATCATAATAGATCTGGCTTTTATACCATGTCTAATTAAATTTTGGCTCAACTTATAACTCAAAAGCTAACTCAATGAAAAAAAGATTGTCTAAATCTTATAAGGAATTCAAAATTCTCAGCCCCGTCTGACTGGGGGATCATTCTCATCAACAGACTTTGTGTAGATTATTTTGGATGTTTTTATGTTTTTCTTACTTAATCTAGCTCTAATTAATTGAAATAATATACATCATGAAATATTTTTAGAATATCCTATAAGATATCCTAAGCTCAAATAGTTTTATACTAGCTAGTAGCTCGGAGTAGTAGTTAATTATTGTCAATTTACTAGCTAGTTCCATTTGATTTGCCACTAATTTATAATATAGTCAATTAAAATCTAGAATAGTTTAAGAGTCCGTTTGGATTGGCTTAAAAGTTGCTCAAACCTACCTTTAAGTCAGTTTTTTACTTTTTGAAGTGTTTGACAAATATAAAAAATAACTTAAAATAAGTAAAAAATGACTTAAAATAAGTTACGAAGTGTTTGATAAGGTAAAAAATGACTTAAAATAAGTCAGAAACCAAATGTAGGTCTCCTCCTACTTTTTATTTTTTGACTTAAAAATCATTTCAGTTTGACTTTTTATTTTTGATTTAAAAACTACTTTTTTAAGCCAATCCAAACGGTCTCTAACTATTTTTTTTCTAATACACGAGAAAAGACTTTGAAGAAAACAAGCAAAAGTCATGAGAAAAGGGTGCAAAAATGGAATTATTGTAACATTTACGTCATTTGGGTGAGCAAAATGATGGACGTCACCTCTACTTGTCAAAATGAAGTCTTTTTCCACGAAATAACCTAAGTAATATATTAGATTCTAGATTCTTAATAGGTCCCTTTTTTTTTTTTTAAGATAAAAATCATCCACTCAGGCTTTCATCTCTCGTGGTGATGGGTTTTGGATCGGACTCCTACATTATTTAAGCAAAATAATACAAAAGGGGATTAAACCTTACATCTAGTTACAATTAGTTGTTAAAGAAGGACAAAAGTCTCACATTGATAGTTAACGAGATGAGTAGCCTCATTATAAGGCTTAGACAATTCTTCTACTTTTGAGCTAGTTTTTAATGTGTGAGTTAGGCCCAAGACCTAATTTAACATGGTATCAGAGCATGACTCATCTCACCCAATGTTGGGCACTCAAAATTGAAATTAAAAATAACAAAAATCCCGATGGTTAATGAAATGAGCGGATCGAGACTTCTTATACCAAGGGGATGCAAAAGGGTGAGAGGGAAGCAAAAACTCCGATATAAAGGTATCTAAGATAGATAAAAGAGGCTACCATTTACCTGAAATGGCCTAGACATACTTAAATAAGCCGTAAGCAATTCTAGATCAAATAAAAATGAAAATTGACCAAAGACTTGAATATAGACTATCTTGAAAGTAGTACATTTCACTTTCACCAAGTCTTTCTAAATGGTCTCCTCCATAGTGAAGTCTTTTAATACGCAATTACTAATACCATACTTTTATATACCCTCAATTTCCTTGCACTTTCCCTTCCATCCCAAGACCAAAAAATCAATTTAACTACTTCCACTTTCTCCCTTATAAATACCAATCTTACCCAATTCCTCTTTTCATTCCTTTCATAAAAACAAAAATAAAAGAGAGAAAAAAATAAATTAAAATTAGATTCCATAGACACAAGTATGGGAAACAAGTCTTTTTTTATTGACCTTAACACAAACCCCTTATTGCACAACATCAATAATAGAAGTCCGATACCGGTAAGTAAATTTATATTATTGTGACAATTGTGTTACATCTTGAAAATACGACAGATTACCTGCTATAACACGTAATTTGATTTTTATGCAGCGTGAGATGTTGGATGAAGAATTGAGTAGGATGAGAGAGGAGAACAAGAAACTAGCAACAACACTAACAAGTTTGAGTGAGAAGTACAATTCTTTGCAAACTCATATAATTGAGTTGCAACAAAAGTACTCCACTCATGAAGAAGACAACTCTAAATTATTATTATCAAGAAAAAGAAAGGCTGAAGAAGAGTATTGTGTGAATTATTCACACATCAATTTTGAAGAAGCATCACCAAAGAGGCCAAGAGAAATCACTACTAATATTTCAACTGTTTGTGTTAAAACAACTCCCTCCGATCAAACCTCAGTAAGTTCAAATGATTTTTCAATTGTAACAGTCAACCTCTATAACAACATTTTACTATATAATAAACATATCTTTTGTAGAATCGATAGTTAAACTCTTTATAACAATCATCCTCTCAATTGAACACAAATAAACTATCTTCCTTTTTTTAATATTTTTTTTTTTTCTTGGTCTGGTTTATACAGGTGGTGAAAGATGGATATAATTGGAGAAAATATGGTCAAAAAGTGACAAGAGATAACCCTTCTCCAAGAGCCTATTTTAAGTGTTCATTTGCACCAACATGCCCCGTCAAGAAAAAGGTCAGTTTGCTACTCCCTTCTAATCATTTTAGTTATCGTGCTTATTAAAAATAATTGATTCAAAATAATTATCATTTCAAAAAATTAAAATATTTATTTTCAATTTTACCCCTACTCAATAAATGAAGAGAGATATTAATGAAGTGAAAAACAACGTAATATAATATTAAATTAAAATCAAAAATCAAATAAAGACAATTTATTCAAATTATGCTTTTAGTTGATAGTCCCTCTATTCTACGTTAACTGAATTTATGAGGCAATGCACACATATTAAGAAAAATATTCAAAAACACAATTTAAATCACACTTTCTACTAATGTCTTTTGTGAAATAAAAAATATAACTTATTTCCTAGAAAATATCAAATTTCATTAAAAATAAAGACAAATATAGCAAAAAAATTAAAACATTTATCTCGAACTTTGAACACTTTAATTATTATAAATAATAAAAAAAATCTAAAAATTCAATTAATATAAAATAAAGAGTATTTTATTAGCTAGTGTGCAAATAAAAACATAACAAAGTAAAATATACTACAAGAAGTAAATGCTTGGAAAAGGATGTATTTACTTTAATGTTCCCACCTAACATAGAGTATAGAAATCAGATAACATTACTCTTTCTCCCTAATTATTTGTCCATTTTTTAATTGACATACCTGTTAAGAAAAAAATTATTAACATAGTGAGTTTTTACCATTTTACCCCTATCAATTATAAAGTAGATGAATTAAAAATTTAAGATTTTCAAGAAGTTCTACCTTTTTCAAAATAATTAATTAAGGATATAATAGGTAAAAAAATTATTTTTTTTGATTTGTCAAAATGAACAAGTAATTAAAGACAACTAAAAAAGAGAAAAAGGACAAGTAATTAGGCACATGAGTACTAATACTATTTAATTTTGTGTGGTGTCTAAATATATATGAAACTCAAATTATAGGTACAAAGAAGTGTTAAAGATGCATCAATTTTAGTAGCTACATATGAGGGGGAACACAACCATCCTCAACCATCTCAAGCTGAAATAACAGTGCCATTAGTCAATACAACAGATCCAACATTTTTGAACAAATTCATGGAAGACATCAACACAAATTCAGTGCAACAACAATATTTAGTCGAACAAATGGCGTCTTCGTTGTCCAAGAATCCTAGTTTTGCAGCTACAGTTGCTACAGCCATCTCAGGATTACTTTTTTGAATATGATTTACCTTTCAAATGACACAAAATTACTATTTGTTGAGAGGATAAAATGGTCATTGTACTATTGGAGTAATATATTAGTTTTAGTTTTTAGTTAGTTGCTCATGAGATTTAGTTAGATAATGTATTATTATTAGTGTAGAGAAACACCACGCGGTATATATTTTCTATTTGCTCTCTCAATCTTTAATTTCTTTGTTACTCAATGTTTGGTTTTGAATCTTTTAAGCTTTAATTCATGCATTAGCTTTATGTATTAGTAATACCTTGTTTGGTGCACTTTTTCATGTTATGTACAATAGTTATACGCTCTATTGTGTATTGAAGAGTGTATTACTAATATCATGGATTTATAGGCATTAGTAATGCAAAGGAATTTGATGGATGCATTAGCATTTTAAGGACATAATTATCTCTCTAAACTCCTTTTACATCTTTTTCACTTTAATTGTGGAGGATATTTTTGTAAATATTTTTTTTTACCAATACATGTTATTTTTAATACACCAAATTAACCAAACAATGCATAAGAAATAATCGATGTATAACTAATGCAAGCATAACCAATACAAACATTACTAATGCAAGTATTGCTAGTATACTCTATTTAACATTATTTTTATACACTCAACTAAACAACCCTAAAAGAGTTGAGAAGAAAGTCTCCTCGTGAGTTGCTTCGCTTTGACTTTGGCTAATTTTCTTTTTTCATGATATTATTTCTTAATTCACATAAAATTACTTAAAATTCATAGAATACTTTCAACTAGAAATCCAAAACGATCATGTTCCTTCTGAACAAACACTTCCTTCCAACAGAAATCAAATATGTTTTGAACATGTGAGTTTGCACATTTTCAACGCATATTTTTGGCTATTAATAGCAAGGTTTACCCTCTGTTTCTACATATAATTTTTTGAACTTCTTCGACATATTTTCTTACAAATAAGAATCGAGCGTTTGCATGATTGTGTAACGGCTCATCCCAATAGTTATGAGTAGGCCAATAGTGAAAGAAATTTGACCAAATTTTTTTTCCAGGTAGTGACTTAAAAATTTTCTGCTAGGCCAGCCTCAAACAAAATCTGGGCTAGGTGCGGTTTAGGGCTATCCGGGAATGGGTGGGGTGTAATTCTTTGGCTTGGTTGATATTTTCTGATAGCTAAGACATTCAGAAAGCCATAGAACTTTACAAAATTGAATTAAGGTAGGTAGAACTCCAAAATTGATTTTGGCATGGACGGAATATATCGGGACATCAAAGAAAGAAGTTGTCTTGTGAAAACATGACCTTTCTTAGATTTTTAAGTTTCTGAACTTTCAAATATCCCTTTATAGCGGGAGGCGTCCATTATAGCGACATGTGCAGACCGTTATAGCGGGGTAAGTTCTGCTCTAGCGGCGTCACTACAGCGGGTTGGGTCGTTGTAGCGAGGAAAGTTAGGATTTTATGTAGAAACAACTCCAAAACCTCCAAATTTCTGCTTTTTTGTTCTTAGAGTTGGGAGGGGTGATTTTGGGTGGTTTGCACCTGTTTTTCACGAAATTCATCGATACCTTGTGCATTGACTCTTAAGCGTTAGAATCTAGTTTATTGCTCTTGCGGGAAGGTTTTGAAATGATTCCATGGTGGACAAAGCCCTAACTTCGGGACGATGATCTTACATTGACCTGGATTGGGATTTATTGATGATTCGAGTAATTAATAGGCTGTTAATAATTGATTGTTGCTTTTATTATTTGTTTTAGATCAAGAACAAGTCAAAGCACTTCAAAAAGGGAAAATTTTGGTTTCTTTAGAGTTCCGAAAGGCTTGATTCGAGGTGGGTGATAGTTGTATGTTTTCGATTTATGTATGTATGCATATTTACTACTTTGTCGTATCATTTTTGCAATGTATGGTAGGGAATACATAGGGAGACATATGAAAATTACATCATGTTGATAATCTCATGCAATGGACTTGTTGTTTCAGGTGGTATTGTTCATTATGGTTGTGATTGTGCAAGATTGTTTTTGATTGATGGATGGCTTGGGTATCACGCTGGTACACTAACTATGGATGGATAACTCAGGTACCACAATGATACTAATTATGGATGGCTCAGGTACCACACTAGTACACTAACAGTTTGGATTTGAATTTTCTGAGAGAATCAGATATGTGATTGTGGTTCCATTAGAGAATCGAGCATTTACTTTGTAATCATGTGGGACATGCATCCAAGTATTATTGTTTCACGATATGAGATTGGGAGTCCATGTGGTTGATAATTGTTGTTATATGTATTGTTCTATGTTACTGTTTTGTGGTAAACTGTTACATTCATATCTTGGACAGGACGTGTGATTCTAACAGTACATTGTGGTTTGTATATTGACATTGTACATGTTCTTTTCTTGTTAAGTACAAGACATCTCCAAAAACTGAACTAAGAACTCAGTTAAGGAACGTCTGATGGTGAATTCAAGGGTGAGCTACTCTTTTAGGCTGTTATGGATTCTTCTGCATCTTCTTCTCCTTCCTTTCGAATGCAGACACTCTAGGCTTTTGGTTTGTGTTTTAGTTTCAGGATTGCATCTCAGTCTTGCCTATTTAGAGTTTTGGTATGATGACTTTCAGTTCTCATTGGTTATTTTTCGTGTTAAATATTTTTGGCTATCGATTAAGTTTATGAGGACTCAGTTCTTAGTTGTTTTTAAACTATGTTTCTATTTATCATGATGAACTTAGTTTTATAAACGATGTTTGGATCTCTTTGGGGTTAGTAACTGGTTCGCCTACCATGTGGTTTAGTTTAGGTGTCACTCATGGTTATTTGGGTTGTGATAGATTGGTTACTGACTTTGAGTTCATCGAATTTATTGGAATTCGAGGTATCATTGCACCAATAACATCTATATATGTTTTTATCCTGGAAGAAAGTAATTCATAACATCTAATGCACTAAGGGGATTAAATTATTTAAGGACAAATAGTAAATTTTGTGGTTTCATTTTTTTTTCTTAACAATATCCTATTTCTAATGCCTCACAAGTTAATTGGACAAAAAATTATGAAATAAAAAATAAATCGATGAGAATTACACTTTGTATAAAGTGTAAAATAGGTTCTGTGTGGATGGAACTTGAACATAGAATCATTATGAAGGATCTCATAGGGTGCAATAGGAGAAATGTAAATGTTTATCATTCTTTCATGTATAATGAACTCTATAACAAATTATTGAATTAGTGACATTGCTTACGCATTGTATTTGATTAGCACCATATACAAGCAGATTCACCAAAAAAAGCTCAATAATAAGTCAATGGAGTGCGAATAAGTGGGATCAAAATTACTTTTCATTTTATTCAAATAGATGCTTAGGGATCTATGTTGTCTCCAACAACACACGTAAATCTACTAAGCATATGATAGAAAGTAATTTCGATATGAAAGACATTGAAGTTACTGATGTGATTGAAAATGTACTTGACAAGTTCAAGTATTTGAATTTCAATATTTACAAGACTCCAATAAATGTGAGCTTTGTACTTCAAAAGAATGAAGGAAAAAGTGATTCACAATTAGGTTATGCTAGAGTATTGAGAAGTATGATATATATCATGAAGTGTGCGTGATCAGATATAGCATGTGCTATTAGTAAACTAAGTTTGTTCACGGGTAATCTCAATCAAACTCATTGGATGACAATGAAAAGAGTTTTGGAGTATTTAAAACATACTTAAAAACTATGCTTTGCATTATAACTAATATTCAGCAGTATTGGAAGAATATAGTGATGCAAATTGAATGACCAGGTCAAATGAGGTAAAATCCACAAGTGGATATACACTTACTCTTGGTGAAGGAGCACTTTCTTGGAAATCTTCCAAACAGAAATGTATCGCTCGCTCTACTATGAAATCTGAGTTTATTACTCTAGATAAGGCCGGTGAAGAAGTTGAATGACTCCGAAATTTTCTGAAAGATTTTTGGCCCAAACCTTTAGCTCTAGTATGCATACACTGTGAGAGTTAATTTGCAATAGGTAGGACATGGAGCATGATGTATAATGGAAAGTCTCATCATATATGACGTAGACATAATATCGTTAGAGAACTACTCTCTAGTGGAATTATCATAATTAACTATGTAAAGTCAAATGATAATGTGTCAGATTCACTTGCAAAAGTCCTAACTAGAGAGGGAGTTGATAGATTATCAGAGAAAATGGGACTATGGCCGAGGACAAGTCATTGTGGCGGTAACTCTACCTAGAAGACTGGAGATCCCAAGATCTAGGTTCAAGGAGATCAAACAAAGTTATTGATGACGGTTCAACATTGTCAACATATTTTTTATGGTCCATTCTCATGATAAGACAATGTTCAGTAACAAGGATAAAGACATTAGGACTTTTTAATGATTTCTAAGTTTGATACAGGGTATATCAAATGGTGTATCTACGGGATAACACATTTAGAAATCACCTATTTAAGTGTGAAGTGTAAGCCGCTTCAAGGAGAATCTGGTAAGGCCAGTTCTCTACGCACTTATAAACCAAAACGTGTTCATGGCTGAAACGAACAAAACAATGAGAACCAAAAGCAGTTCAAGGGTTGATTGTGTGATTTATGTTGTCTAGGTATACACCAAAGCTCGACAATTCAAAAATATCAAATCCACCGATTGATCGAGTATATCCGATATATGTTCACTCTGGAAAGTATAACATCTCGCAACTAGAAAGAACTAGAAGGGAGTTTAAAATCTGGAAATAGTTATTTTTGGGAAGAATTTAAAAATCTGAAAATTTGGTAAAGGTGTTATATTGAGTTTTTGGTCAACTTCAAATGGCCATAATTCCTAGATCAGGATGATTTTTGTGTGATTCTAGATATGGTTGGAAATCCCTTGGTATGATCTTTCTAACGCCACCAAGTTTGCGCGATTCCGAGTTCGTATGAGTAAGTTATGTCTTTCGGAAGTTGGGTTGTTCAAATAAGGAAATGTCCAATCCGGATTTTTAAGGGTATTTTAGTCTTTTCCTTGCCCTATTATTTTAATCCATTTTTAGGAGTTTAATATGGGTCAAATCATATTTTAGTCAGTTTTAGAAAAGTGAATTTCACACTAGGGCTTGGAGAAAAGAGAAAGGAGAAAGGAAAGCAAGAACGTCTAAGATTCGACTAGATTAACTTGTGGATTTCGTCGGGGGTGATCCCTACAAGGTATGTGAGATCACATAACATTGGGTTAGTTCACCCACGCGCCAGTCATGATTCAATTTCAGCGATGTTATTTAGATGTGAAGTAAATCCTTGAGTTCTTGATGAATTTTCGTTTGAATTCTTGTGGGCATTGTGGATTGGAGTTTCTTGAGGTTGATTCATGTTTGTAGTAGTGTTTTTGAGTTTCTGATATACTTTGAACAAATAATTGATTCTAAGTGTTTGAGAAAAGAACCTATGGAGTTTAGAGGATTTAGAGCTGAAAAATGAAGAAATAGATTTCGTCGGATGAAATTCGGCACAACCTCCACATCGCGGAGCTGGTTCCCAGATTTGGGAATTTCTATTTCGCATCGAGGAGCTGTCACGGAGTATTCTGCCTCAAGAGTCATTTTCGAAACTAAATTTTAAAAGCTTCACCGTGTCGCGGACCCATCCTCAGATTTTAACTTTCGGTCATTTGCTCATGTTTAGCTATTTAAAATCATTCATAAACATCATAAGATCTTTCCAATCACAAATCACAATCCTTGAATTCATAATTCAATTCAAGGACCAGTTAAGAGTCAAGTCAAGAGCAGTTAAGATCAAAGTCAAGAGAAGTCAAAAGTCAAGTTAAGAGAAGTTCATAAAGTTTTCGAAAAGTCTTTTACAAACGTTTTAACCTTGTTTTAAGACTTAAATTTTGAGTTCAGTAAAGAGTACAGATGAACTTCATTTCTTCAAAAGTATATGGGGACTAAGTATTCCCAAAGACATTTAAAATGTTTTTACATTTAAATAAGAACGGAAACTGAGATTTCCAAAGAGCCTTCGGGCTAGTTTTCAAAAAAGAGTAATCGCTTTCTTAATGAAGCAAGAGGGGAAAGTTTGATTTCCAAGATAGCCTTTGAGCTAAGTTTTTGAGCACTAATCTCAAATCATAGAAGAAGTATGTTTTTAAAAATAAGAGCTAATATTATTATATTTTTGGGAGTAGTATTGAGCACCGATATGGGGGATAGTTTAGACAATTCACAGCCCCCATAAACTATGTAACCATCATGGGTAGAAAAGGGTCATACTTTTTAGATGATTTCTTTAGTGCTTTTTAGCATAGACTAGTGGATCCACTTAGTAGTTCAGGTCGTATGCCCTTGACAATGTATATGATGCTCTGGCAGCGTGAGGAAAATCGTTGTATCATCACAATAGCTATTACGTGATGGTTGTCGGTTAGAGAAACTCCTACAGAAGTTATTGTATTTTTATATACACAATTATTTGTATTTTTACATACATTTCAGAGTTATGTTGTATCTTTGCATACACACAGAATTGACAACATGTTTTTAAACAGGTTGTTTCTTTATATTGCACTTGTTTTAAATTGCTTTATATTGAAATGAGTTCAGTCATGTTGAGAGGAGTTGAGCCAGGTAAGTTCTTTAATTTTTTTTAGATTCTTCTCCAGACTATGTTGTTTTAGCATTCCAACTCGCATACTCGTACATTTAATGTACTGATGACAGTTCGCCTGCATCATCTTATGATGCAGATTCAGGTAACTACGATCGGCATTCGGCGCATCGTTGATCCAATTGAGCACTTCAGAGTCAGTGGTGAGCCTCCTTGTATTTCGGAGGACTCCTTTATTTCTTTTAGTTCTTTTCAGTATTTTATTTTTTAGGATGATCGGGGGTCCTGTCCCGACATTCATCTCAGTTGTTTTAGAGGCTTCATAGATAGTTAAATGTTAGTTCTTTAGTCTTTTCATTGTCATTATTCCATGTTGAGACTTGAGTTTGCCTTAATGGCCAGTTGAATGTTCTTTTATAACATTCTAGTTTATTATATAAACCTTTTTTTTTGAGTTTAAGTGTTCCGTTGAGTAAGTAAGTCAGGCCAGGGGTTCGCTTGGGCCAGCAATGGTCTTTGAGTGTAAGTCCCGCCCAGGGTGTAGGCTCGGAGCGTGACAAACTTGGTATCAGAGCCCAGAGTTTAAGAGTCCTAGGGAGTCTATGAAGTCGTGTCTGTAGAGTCGTAGTTATCGGTGTGAAGCGCGCCACATGTATAATTATAAGGCTACAATATTTAGGAACTATCTCATTTTTTTCACACTCATTTCGTGCGTTAGAGTTTGATCTCTAAAAGGTTTCCTTCTAATTCGTGCTTGCGCGGATTTTCAGATAATCATGCCTCCACGAAGAGCAGTTAGAGGTCGTCCTGCTAGACATAATGTTGAGGAACAAGAGTTACCAAATGCACCTGAAGTTCAACTTCAAGGAGAAGTCACCAATACTGAGTTTAGAGAGGCAATTATGATGCTGAGTCAAGCTGTGACTAACCAGGTTGGTCAGCAGAGGGGAGCTCGACAGGAAGGACCTGACACTTCAAGCATTCGTGAGTTCTTGAGGAGGAACCCTCTAGGTTTCACGGGTTAGAGCACTACCGAGGATCTGGAGAACTTCATTGAGGATTTAAAGAAGGTATTTGAGGTCATGCATGTTGTTGATGCTGAGCGAGTTGAACTAGCTGCATATCAACTGAAGAATGTTGCTAGGACTTGGTTTGACCAATTGAAGGAGGGTAGAGCTGAGAATGCACCACTTGTGAGTTGGGCTTGTTTTGAAGAGGCTTTCTTGGGGTGTGTCTTTCCCCGATAACTGAAAGAGGCTAAGGTACGAAAGTTCATCATACTTAAGCAAGATTCTTTGAGTGTTCATAAGTATGGGTTGAAATTCACCCAAATGTCTCGCTATGCTCCGAAAATAGTTGCGGACATGAGGAGGAGGATGAGTATGTTTGTTGCTGGGTTGTCCCGTCTATCAAGCAAAGTGGGACGGGTAGCAATACTTATTGGGGACATGGACATTTCGTGGTTGATGGTCTATATGCAGCAAGTAGAGGAAGAGAAGTTGAGGGATAAAGAGGAATTCAAGAACAAGAGGGCTAAGACAGGGAATGAGTTCGGGCAGCAGAAAAGTAATGCCAATCGGTCATATTTCCAACAGAAACAGAAGGGACCTCCTCCATCATCTGCTAGTGCACCTGCACCTAGGAACAAATGTGAGTACAACGGTCAGAATTCCAGAGCTAAGCTTGCCTATTCTAAAGGTAATGTGGAGCAAGGGGGTAGTAAGCCTCCTGCCTGCGCTAAGTGTGGTAGAAACCACTCAGGTATTTATCGTGAGGGATCCACTGGTTGTTTCAAGTGTGGTCAGACTGGGCATTTCATGCGAGAGTGTCTAAAAAATAAGTAGGGAAATGGTAATGAGGGCAATAGAGCCAATCTTCTTCAGTTGCTCCACCAGACAGAGTTGCACCTAGAGGGGCTACTTTCGGTACTGGCGGAGGAACAAACCACTTATATGCTATCAACAGTCGCCAAGAGCAAAATGATTCACCAGATGTTGTCACTGGTATGATTCAAGTCTTTGACTTTATTGTTTATGCCTTGCTAGATCCAGGAGCGAGTTTATCTTTTATAACTCCATATGTTGCTATGAACTTTGATGTTATTCCTGAGCAACTTAGTGAACCATTCATTGTCTCTATTCTAGTCGAGAGAGTCTATCGTGATTGTCCTATTTTCGTCAATCACAAGGGTACCATGGCTGATTTAATTGAGTTAGACATGGTAGATTGTGATGTCATTCTTGGTATGGACTGACTTCATGCATGTTATGCCTCAGTTGATTGTAGAACTCGAGTAGTCAAGTTTCAGTTTCCGAATGAGCCAGTCTTAGAGTGGAAAAACAGTTTAGCAGTGCCTAAGGGTCGTTTCATTTCGTAACTTAAGGCAAGGAAGTTAGTTTCAAAGGGGTGTATATATCACTTAGTCCGAGTTAATGACTCAAGTGTTGAGGCACCTCTTATTCAGTCAGTTCCAGTAGTAAAAGAGTTTCCAGAAGTCTTTCCAGATGATCTTCCCAGAGTCCCTCGTGAGAGAGATAAACTTCGGTATAGATCTTCTTCTAGATACTCATCCGATATCTATTCCGTCATTTAGAATGACACCAGTAGAGTTGAAAGAGTTAAAAGAGCAATTAAAGGATCTATTAGATAAGGGCTTTATTCAACCAAGTGTCTCACCTTGGGGTGCTCCGGTCATATTTGTGAGAAAGAAAGATGGTTCCCTTAGAATGTGTATAGATTATCGTCAGTTGAACAAGGTTACAACCAAGAATAAGTATCCTCTTTCAAGGATTGGTGATCTTTTCAATTAGCTTCAGGGTGCTTCTTGTTTCTCAAAAATTGATCTCAGATCAGATTACCATCAGTTGAGAGTAAGAGAATGTGATATTCTAAAGACAACTTTCCGGACCCGTTATGGTCATTATGAGTTTATGGTCATGTCGTTCGATTTAACCAATGCACATGCAACGTTCATGGATCTTATGAATAGAGTCTTCAAACCTTATTTAGATATGTTTGTTATCGTCTTCATTGATGACATACTAATCTATTCAAGGAATGAAGAAGGTCATGCTAGCCATCTTAGAATTGTTCTTCAAACTTTGAAAGATAAGGAGTTATATGCTAAATTCTCTAAGTGTGAATTTTGGCTTAAGTCTATGGCATTCTTAGGCCATATTGTGTCTGCAGAGGGAATTAAAGTTGATATTCTAAATATTGAGGCAGTGCAGAATTGGCCTAGACTCACATCTCCATCTGATATTAGGTGTTTCTTGGGTTTGGCTGGCTATTATAGAAGGTTTGTAGAGGGGTTCTCGTCTATTTCATTCCCTTTGACCAAACTAACTCAGAAGACAGTAAAATTTCAGTGGTCTGAAGCTTGCGAGAAAAACTTTCAGGAATTGAAAAAGAGGTTGACTACTGCCCCAGTTTTAATCTTACCAGAAGGTACACAAGATTTTATGGTATACTGTGATGCATCTAGAGTTGGTTTGGGTTGTGTCTTAATGCAGAATGACAAAGTTATAGCTTATGTCTCCAGATAGTTGAAAGTTCATGAGATGAACTATCCAACCCATGACTTAGAGTTGGCTGTTGTAGTATTCACTTTGAAAATATGGCGTCATTACTTGTATGGTGTGCATGTTGATGTATTCACTGATCACAAAAGTCTTCCATATGTGTTTAATCAGAAAGAGCTTAATCTCATACAAAGGAGGTAGTTAGAATTACTCAAGGATTATGACATGAGTATTCTTTACCACCCAGGTAAGGCTAATGTTGTTGTTGATGCCTTGAGTAGGTTGTCTATGGGTAGTACCGCCCATGTTGAGGAAGAAAAGAGAGAGTTAGCGAAAGATATGCACAGACTTGCACGATTAGGAGTCCGACTAATGGATTCCACAGAAGGAGGAGTAGTGGTGATGAATGGGGCTGAATCATCATTAGTTTTAGAAGTAAAAGAAAAGCAAGACCAAGATCCCATTTTGCTTAAATTGAAGGTGAATGTTCATAAGCAAAAAATATTAGCTTTTGAACAAGGGGGAGATGGTGTATTGAGATATCAAGGTAAATTGTGTGTACCAGTGGTGGATGGACTCCAAGAGAGGATCATGGAGGAAGCTCATAGCTCCAAATATTCCATTCATCCGGGTTCCACAAAGATGTATCGTGACTTGAGAGATGTGTATTGGTGGAATAGTATGAAGAAGGGCATTGCAGAATTTGTTGCCAAGTGTCCAAATTGCCAACAAGTTAGAGTTGAGAATCAAAGGCTCGGTGGTTTGGCTCAGAGTATAGAACTTCCGAAATGGAAGTGGGAGATGATTAATATGGTCTTCATCACAAGTTTACCAGGGTCTCGCAGAAACATGATTTTATTTGGGTGATTATCGATAGAATGAAAAAATTAGCCCATTTTTTGCCGGTAAAGACTACACATTCAGTAGAGGATTATGCCATATTATATATTCAGGAGGTGCTAAGACTTCATGGAGTCTCTGTTTCGATTATATCAGATAGGGGTGCACAATTTACTGCACAATTTTGGAAGTCATTCCAAAAAGGTTTGGGTTCAAAGGTGAACTTAAGTACTGACTTTCATCCTCAGACGGATGGACAAACAGAGCGAACTATTCAGACTTTAAAAGATATGTTGAGGGCTTGTGTGATTGATTTCAAAGGGAATTGGGATGATCACCTACCTATCATTAAGTTTGCTTACAATCACAGTTACCACTCTAGCATCCAAATGGCTCCTTATGAAGCTCTTTATGGGAGAAGATATAAATCTCCTATTGGATGATTTAAAGTTGGTGAAGCTGGGTTGATAGGACCAGATTTAGTTCACCAAGCCATGGAGAAGGCGAAAGTGATTCAAGAGAGGTTGAAAACGGCACAGAGTCGTCAGAAATCCTACACTGATGTTAGGAGAAGGGAGTTAGAGTTCGAAGTAAATGATTGGGTATATCTCAAAGTTTCACCCATGCAGGGAGTTATGAGGTTTGGTAAGAAGGGGAAGCATAGTCCCCGATATATCAGACCTTACGGAATATCCAAGAGGGTTGGCAAATTAGCTTATGAGTTAGAGCTAGCACAAGAGTTAGCAGCAATTCATCCGGTATTTCATGTCTTCATATTGAAGAAGTGCATGGGCGATCCATCATTGATCATACCAACTGAAAATATTGGGATCAAAGATAGCTTATCTTATGAAGAAATTCCTATTCAGATTCTAGATCGCCAAGTTCACAAGTTGAGAACAAAAGAGGTAGCATCAGTCAAAGTCCTTTGGAAGAACCAATTTATTGAGGAAGCTACTTGGGAAGCTGGGGAGGATATGAAGAAGAGATATCCACATCTCTTTGAATCCGAAGAAAGTACAGATCAAGGTACTAATTTTCTTCTTAGTGCTCTTTAAATTATGAGTGAGCATGTTGTTTTTTTGAATTTGCTTGTTGGGTGTTTGAGTTTGATATTACACCCTAAGCCTAGTAAGAGTAATCTCATTCAAGGACGAATGTTTCCAAGGGGGAGATATTGTAACATCTTGATACTAGAAAGAAATAGAAAGGAGTTTAAAATCTGGAAATAATTATTTTTGGGAAGAATTTAAAAATCTGGAAATTTGGTAAAGGTGTTAAAGTGAGTTTTTGGTCAACTTCAAACGACCATAATTCCTAGCTCAGGATGAGTTAGGTGTGATTCCAGATATGGTTGTAAATCCATTGGGATGAACTTTCCAACGCTGTCAAGTTTGTACGATTCCGAGTTTGTATGAGTAAGTTATGCCCTTCGGAAGTTGTGTTGTTCAAATAAGGAAATGTCCAATCCGGATTTTTAAGGGGTATTTTAGTCTTTTACTTGCCCTATTATTATAATCCATTTTTAGGAGTTTAATATGGGTCAAATCAGATTTTATTCAGTTTTAGAAAAGTGAATCTCACTCTAGGGCTTGGAGAAAAGAGAAAGGAAAAAGGAAAGCAAGAACGTTCAAGATTCGTCGAGATTAGCTTATGGATTTCGTCGGGGGTGATCCCTACAAGGTATGTGAGATCACATAGCGTTGGTTTAGTCCACCCACGCGCCAATCATTATTCAATTTCAGCGATGTTATTTAGATGTGAAGTAAATCCTTGAGTTCTTGATATATTTTCGTTTGAATTCTTGTGGGCTTTGTGGATTGGAGTTTCTTGAGGTTGATTTATGTTTGAAGTAGTGTTTTTGAGTAGAATCTGATATACCTTGAACAAATAATCGATTCTAAGTGTTTGGGAAAAGAACCTCAGATCAGGTTATCATCAGTTTAAATTCAGAGATAGTGATATTCCGAAGACAACCTTCAGACTTCGGTATGGTCATTATGAATTTGTAGTCATGTCATTTGGACTAACCAATGCTCTTGCAGATTTCATGGATTTGATGAACAGAGTGTTCAAGCAGTACTTGGACTTGTTCGTTATCGTCTTTATTGATGATATCCTCATTTACTCTAGGAATGAGGAAGAACATGCGAGTCATTTGAGAGTTGTTCTGCAAACTCTCAAAGATCGCCAGTT
>JAJOOO010020488.1:0-28064 GCA_029582685.1 Solanum piurae
ATACATATATATTGCATACTTAATTCACTTTTAATACATATTGCAGATTTAACATAGTATTGCTATAAATGGTAATAAATAAAAAGTATCGCTAAAATAAGTAATTATTTATTAAAAGGCACCCATCCAAGTAATTTTTCCTTAAATAAATTGGGACATAAAAAAATACATAAGGCCTTTTTTAACATAAAAATATATATAGAGAAAAAAAAGGGAAAATTACGCGGTTAAGCAAACTTATACTACTTAATTACTCATCATAGCTATAGTTTGCTATAATTACCATTCACAACTAACATTATACATTAATTACGCAGGCTGACTTCGAGTTTGTATAATTAGTCACGTTTGTATATGTATAATTCACCAGAATATACAAATACATATGTATAATATACAATTATCTAACCTATATACATATACAATTCACCTCTCTCCCACTTTCTGCCCTCTCTCGCTCGCCTCTCTCCTCTCTCTCCCAATCTCGCTCGCCTCTCTCCTTCCTCTTCCGATCTCGCTTGTCATAAATACAAATGCATATTGTTGCTCCCCAGTATACACGCAAGTGTACGTGGTCGCGCAAGTAATATAGATTCTTGAAGAAACGAGTTATCGTTCCCAAGGGGCTTATGATTAATTTATATTTAACACTTAATTCTACAAATAAAAGTGAAAGCAACTTTTTCAAAGAGTTGATGATTAATTGTTAACTACTACTAATTATGAACTAAATGAAAGTAACTAATTGTGAACGACTTTAATATAATGTTTCAAACAAGTTTAAAGCAATTCCAGAGCTGCAGCATATACTGAATATCATGTATCATATTATTGGCATAGAACTAATTTCAGTTGTCAAGTTACTGATTTATAGGGTTAATTATATGAGTCGGGTTATACACCTCTCGTCGCCTACCCCAATTAGCTACCTAACTACATCGTTGAGCGGGGATAAATAGACTAATTGGCGAGCATTTATATATCATCATATTTCGTAACCAAGCGAGTTATTCGTCCGGGCGTCACTCCTGAACACAAATCAGCTCGACTTAACGGGTCGATCAAGCTCTCTATATTCTCTGGTCTATCTAACCTCTCCTCTCCTGATTTTAAGGTTAAACAATAGATTTATCTCTAGATGGCCAGTCAAGAAATACTAAAACAAGAATATAGAAGTAACTTATAATGACAACCAAGAATTAATTCATAAAGCCTTTAATAATCAACAATCCATTCGTAGCTATAGCCCCAGAACTAGGGCGTTTAGCTACTCATGCTATTAGAAAATAAGAAAATACAATAGTTCATGCACTTTCCGGAAAATAGAAGAGTTAAAGGATTAAAATCTATTTACAAACTTGAAGTCTTGCTCTTGCACACTAAATCTCTAATCCCCCCCTTACTAATGAACCCTAGGGGTCTATTTATAATAATTAGAAAAACTAAGACCCAATCCTAAACCAACAAGCAGTCCTATTTAGTTGTATTTTCGCTGGAAAAGTCGGCATCATGGTGGGGCGTCGCACCTAGCATCGCACCTGAAGCTTGCCTCTGAAGTTCCCTCCTTGGCGCGCCGCGCCTCTCAGAGCGCCTGAGAGGCCTCTCTGAAGTTTGGCCCTTGGCGCCTCGCGCCTAGCAGTGCTCCTGGCCCTGGGGCCTTCATCCTTTGGCCGCTTTTCATGCTCTTTTACGTCTCTTTTCTTCAAGTTGACTCCAATTTTCTTGAGAGTTCCTGAAACAACTAATCATATGTGTAAGTGTACAATCTTCACAAGTTACACAAAAAATTAAGCTAATGATTAGAGATCATCCTTCAATCTAATCAACTTATGGGCAAATATTGACAACTTAGGCATATAAATATGCCTAAGATCACATATGTATAATATACAATTATCTAACCTATATACATATACAATTCACCTCTCTCTACCCTCTCTTGCTCGCCTCTCTCCTCTCCCAATCTCGCTTGCCAATTATACAAATACATATGTATAATATACAATTATCTAACATATATACATATCCAATTCACCTTTCTCCCACTTTTTCCCTCTCTCTCCTAGTCTCGCTCGCCTCTCTCCTCCATATAACATGTAGCTACGAATTGTAATTATCAAACTATAGCTATGTAGAGTAATTGAGCTATTTTTGAGTGGCTATATGTGAAAGTTCCCAAAAAAATAGGGAGAATAAACAAATTAGTAACTTTTAGACCACTTTATCATTGTTGGTTAGTTATTGGGGAAAATGTCTGAAATATATCCAAACTTTAATCGAAATTATTGTAAGGATACCAAACTTTGGAAAGGACCTTTTACCCCTCTGCACTATTTAATAGTGTATTTTAAAGGTATATATGTGTCCACGTGGACATCATAAATATTGCATAATTATAAATAGTAATGTGTTCATGTGGACACATATATACCTTTAAAATACATTATTAAATAGTGCAGGGGGGTAAAAGGTCATGCATAAAGTTTGGTATCGTAACAACAATTTCGGCCAAAGTTGGAGTATTTTTCAGACCCTTTTCCCTTAGTTATTTATATGCACATAACATAATTTAGCTTATCAAGGACATAATCTTAAATATGAGTTTATGGAGTACACAAATTTAAGATATGAGGTTACTTAAATAGTTGAGTGTTGTCTAATCACTTATTCTACTATACTTTTCACCATACTATTAGTTGTAGTATTACTTTAATTTTATAGTTTCTTGTTCTTTGGGTTTGATTATTTACACTTTGATTATCATTTTATCTTGTTATTATGACTACTGTTTAGAATGATCTTTTCATGTTATCTATAGTATTTTGTCATGTCTTTCTTCATTTCGTTATTTCTTTCTCTATATTTCTTTGGACTATTTTTTTCTTGCGCGGGGGTCTATTAGAAACAGTTTCTCTACATGTAAAGTAATGATAAAGTCTCCGCACACTTTACCCTCATCAGATTCCATTTTGTGGGACTACAATGAGTATGTTGTTATTGTTACTCATTTACAAAAGTTGTCAGAATCATCAAAAAAATAGTCGATTGCGTGTAACTAATATTCTTTTGTTGTAAAATGAATCAGTAAGTTATTAACACGTTTACTCGTTCTAAGTACAAGTCTGAAAGTTGTATTTATGTAGCGCATTTAATTTCCAAAAAAGAATAATTTTGTCGTTTTCACCTTTATAATTAGACGTCAATTTTGAGATGTCAGACAAAAGTTTGTACTTATGTAGCGCGTTTAATTTCCAAAAAAGAGTAAATTTTGTCGATTTCACCCTTATAAGTACGTCATTAATGTGCGTTTATTCGCTTAGTTAGAAAAGAAGTTTTATTTGATAACGTGTTTAATTCTCCAAAAAGTAAAATTTGTCGTTTTCACCATTATAAGTTAACGTCAAATTTGGAGTCGAGCCTTTTCAGCAATGAGGCCTAGCGACTAATATGATGATTGATTTATGTAGCGCGTTTAATTTCCAAAAAAGAGTAAATTTTGTCGACTTCTCCCCTATAAGTACATCATTAATGTGCATTTATTCGTCTAGTTGGAGCAGAATTTTAGAATGTTTGTTCTTTGATAGCGTGTTTAATTCCCCCAAAAAGTAAAAATTATCGTTTTTCACCATTATAAGTCAACGTCAAATTTGGAGTCGGGCCTTTTCAGCAATGAGGCCTAGCGACTAATATGATGATTGATTTGTGCAGCGTGTTTAATTTCCAAAAAAAGAGATTTTTTTTGTCGTCTTCTCCCTTATAAGTACGCCATTAATATGCGTTTATTCGTTTAGTTAGAGCAGAATTTTAGAATGTTTGTTCTTTGATAACGTGTTTAATTCCCCAAAAAGTAAAATTTGTCGTTTTTCATCATTATAAGTCAATGCCAAATTTGGGGTCGAGCCTTTTCAGCAATGAGGCCTAGCGACAAATATGATGATTGATATATGTAGCACGTTTAATTTTTAAAAAAAGTAAATTTTGTCGACTTCTCCTTATAAGTACGCCATTAATGTGCGTTTATTCGTTTAGTTAAAGCAGATTTTTAGAATGTTTATTCTTTGATAACATGGTTAATTCTCCAAAAAGTGAAATTTGTCATTTTTTCACCATTATAAGTCAACGTCAAATTTGGAGTCGGGCCTTTTCAACAATGAGACCTAGTGACCAATATGATCATTGGCTTAGGTAAGACGGTAGGCTGGCTACGAGCACTTAGGATTAGTGTTTTAGATCACAATACACTAATATAACTGATGTATGAGATTTATCCTTTACTTGAAAATATAGAGAAAAAACATAGCATGTCACAAAAATGTCGGGAGATCGGAAACCCTACTACGAGAGGGACACTTCATGTAGTGAAATTTTAAAATTGAGCCTTTTAACAAAGTCAAGTCAATTTCAGATCACCAAACCATGCTACTAATGAGAATCTAGGTTTATGGAGTATACACAAACCTGTACGTTGCCACACTAAGATTAAGTAGTAGATCATTGATGTGCGTTTATTCATTTAATCAAGATAAAAATCAAAATATTTGTATATAACGTTTTTTATTCCTACAAAAAAATAATAATTTATTTTTCACCAATTATAAGTTTCAATTTAGGATTCAAAGAGTAACTGTTCTATAAACATCCTCTTACTTAACAAATATACTAATGCATATAAGGTAATTGAGAATATATCACAAGTAACAATAGTCTGGATTTTTGTTTTTATTTTTGGTTTTCATCCAATGTCTGATACTTATATTGTAGCCCGATTAAATTTAGATTTGCGCTGGCCGAAAAGTTCCACATTGGGGTAAAGCGCTCAGAGGCGTATCCAGGATTTCGGGATGATGGGTGCATTATTACAAAAAGGTTGATCTAAGATATAAATTTGATCGGTTGGACAATTAGGTTCTTATTACTGAAAACCGTTTAAATTAATATTATAGGTCCAAAACTAATTAAAATGTCAAAAGTGTTACCAATAACCATTTAGAGAGGTGTTATCTAATTTTACAAAGAAAAATAAAACAAGATGAATATAAAATTCAAATTTCTAACCTCACGTAGAGAGGTGCACCCAGTCATCATCACATTATATGATACTCCGAGTATGGGTTCACACATCTATATTTCAATATTTTTCAAAACTATAACACTACTATATATGATCTCGGGAGGGGAGTATGGGTTCACGTGAACCCGGTGACCCCTCCTTGGATACGTCTCTGAAAGCGCTCCCTATATAACAAAGGCGATTCCATATTCAAGGTTACTCGAACCTAACAAAGGTGACTCCGTACTCAAAGTTACTCAAACTTGAAACTTCTGATTAAGAATAAAAGACTACTTACTACTCCACCGTAACCCTTATGTAATAACATTAGAGTGATGTATCATAATTGTAACCATTAAAATTTTATGTTCAGTCAAACCGGATTCATAAAAATAAATAAATCCATTATAAATCAACACTTCACAAACAAAAAAACAAGAAAAGACAAAAAGTTAAACAACTCAGGTTCACTTTGATTTTTACTGAATTAGGAACTAATCCTACAATTTTTTGTTGAAAATGTAGCAAGAGGACAATTTTGTGCTTACTCCCGAGGAATAAGTTGGTGAAATTAATAGTACTCTTTTACTTGTTTTATTATAGCCACGAGCCAACCACACTTCGTAACAAGTGGATATTAACGAAAAAACTCTTAACACACACAAAATATTTATTTCGTGATTATTTCTTATTTATTTTGCAAATCTATTTATTCTTTATTTTGTGATTTATTAATACAATCTGATAAAATATTCTCTATTGAAAATAGCTTTTTATCTTCATAAAATAAGACTTTGTGTTCACATTATCTTTTTAGACTTCACTTATAAAATTATTATGGAAATAAGAGTAAGATTTTTCATTCATGTCGGCTTCTAGGACTCACTTATCATAAATGTTATACAATAATAATAATGGAAAATATGAATAATAGCCTTTTTGACCAAAATTTTAAAATTCTTTTTTAAATGCATTTAAAAATGTAATTTTGATAAAGATTTCGCTTGTATTTGGTCATTATATCTTAAAAACACTTTTTTGTAGTAATTAGTGTTTGATTAAGTGTATTTTTCTCTAGCTTCTCAAAAAAAAGTTTTTAGTACTATCAATAATTACTTATTTTCTCTGAAAAACTTGGCCAAACACCTTGTCATTTTTTAAATAAGAAAATATTTTTTAAAAAAATAAGCATTTTTCGCCTCCAAAAACTTGAACGCTCTAAGAAAACAAAAATAATAAAAAATAAATGGAAGAGAGTGGTAAAAAGTAGCAGATTTACCACGGTTTTACAACAAAATAAAAATTTGACTATTTTATATTACCGCCAATAGAATTTTTTTTTCACTTATTAGTGAGACAAGAGTCCTTTACATCCACAATCCCTATATAATAGTCTTCTTCTCTATACACACAACCCATCCTTTTTCACTCTCTTCTGCTATTTATTTCTCCCCTTTCAACTAAATTTTCTCTCTTCAACAAATCTCACAATTAGTATAACTCTTTTTTCTTTTTTCTTCTTCTTCTTGGGAACTGATCTCGACATCATGGTTATAGGAGATGATCATGAAGGCCTATATGGTGTTGATCATCAACGCTTATATGGTGTTGATCATCAAAGCTCTGAATCTCACCAAAGCTCTGAATCTATGAACGCAGAAAGCGATGAGCTAAAAAGCCGTAGAATGAGTTCAGAATCTGAAGAAGATGGTCTGTCAAAAAAGTTCCGAACATCCCCAGAATTCAACTCTAACTCTGAGGTTCAGGTTTGTTGTTAGCCATTTTTCATGGTTTTGCTTAGGTGTAAAGCTTTTAAAATTAAGTAGCCATAGCCAATATGCATGGTTGCTTTATCTTCTTCTTTTTTCTGCATGTGTTTTTCTAAAATATTTTTATAATCTTCTTTCCGCACATTTCTTTTAGTTCTTTTTAAAGTCGGCACATCATGGCCCCTCCATAACACTCATATATATATATAAAAAAGCCTCCACTTAATCTTCAAAGTCTTCAAATCTTCAAGAATATTTTTTTAATTTTTTTTATGTTTTTGGAAGAGATCTTGAAATCATTTTGTAAATTGATCGAGTATAAATCCATTTTCATAAAATAATCTCATACATACATTTTTTGTTTATACTAAAAATCAAAACTATTGAAATAACAAACAAGTTTGATAGACAGTTTTTATAAAATTTATATCATTTGTCCGCTTTCATAAAATGTATTAATTTTTTCATTTTTAACCTATTCATTTTATTCATAAAATAAATAAATATTTTATTATTTTATTTATTACTAAACACATTAATTAACAAACTTTTTTCAGGATACAGAACTTATTGGTCTAACACTAAGCAAGACACCATCTTTCGTGAACTTATTAGAATCAAAACTTTCACAGGTGAAAATGAAGAACAACAGCTCTACACGCCGGGTAGGAAGGCCATCAAATTCTTCCCGCAATAAGTCAAACATGGAAGATTTTGCTATTGTTTCAGAAAAATTGAAGGCTGCCAACTTTCCTGCTATAAAACTCATTATTGGTGTTTGGGAGGTAAATAATATTTTTATTAAAATAATTATTATATTTGCAAAATAATGATTATTACTTTTCTACACAAAAACCAAAAAATTAAAACTTTATAATTAAATATGTTTTTATAATGCTTTTCCGCACATTTTTTTTTAGTTCTTATTTGATATTTTCATTTATAATTCTTTTTTGTAGTTCTGTTATAATTTTTTTTTTTTTTTTTATTTTTTTTTATTTTGATTTTAATAGTAACATATATGAAAAAACATTTTTCATTTATCTTTTTTTTAATAAACTACTTTTTATAAAAAAATAAAATAAAATTGATAATAGATAAATGAAATAATAATTGTGTTTTCTAGAACTATATTTGTTGATAATTCTAGTAAAATTAATTTGAGAATTAGAAATGTTTTTTTTTAAAAATCATTCAAATCCGTAAATATAACAAATATTTATGATTTATATAAAATCGATTCATAACTAGCCACTTCTTCTTACCGTGGCCTAAATTCATTATTAGTCATTTTAAAAAGTATAAAATTAATAAGTTATTAGTCATGTGTTTATAATACATTCCTTGGATATAGTTATAAAAAAGATTGACTACTAATTTAAATACTTAAATAATTTAATACAAAAATACAAAATATATCTTATTTTAAAAATATTGTAATAAAAAAAATTACCTTTAAATTTTTTGAAATATTAAGACATAACTTACTGTAACATTTGACAGAGAGTTTCGAAGCATGAAGGTGATCTAATAGCGAAATGCTATTATGCAAAGCGAAAATTAGTTTGGGAACTTCTTGATGGGCCTCTTAAGAGCAAAATTGAAATTCAATGGTCAGATATCATTGCTATTAGAGCCATCATGCCACCAGGTGAACAACCAGGATTTCTTGAGATTGAGGTATTTCTTATTTATTTTTTCTTTAGTCAATATATCGTAATTTTAGATTTAATCATCATCCTTACGAATTACGATATATATATATATAAAATCATCATTGATACAGTTGAAGGAACCACCTACGTTTCATCGTGAAACAAATCCTCAACCTCGAAAGCACACATTGTGGCAGCAGACATCTGATTTTACTGGAGGTCAAGCTCCTATTCACAGGTGAAAACTAAATAAGTTAATTATGATTCTCTATTATACAAATTCAAAACTTTTTTTGGTAACTTGTACATATGTCTTTTTTAGGAGGCATTGTGTTAGATTTGCTCCCGGAGTACTTGACAAGCACTATGAGAAGTTGCTACGTTGTGATGCAAGGCTGAATGAACTAAGCAAAAAACCTTTCCCTAGCCAATTATGTCCTTTTTTTGAACAACCAGATTATAATGATGAGGTTTCAATTGGCAATGACTATGGATCACAACTTCTTCTCAATTATCCTTTTCATCACTTGCCTTCTTCTTCGTCTACTGCATTACTCCCTAATGTTCGTGAACCTCTTCGACAATTCAGTTCAAGTTATCCGGTAGCAGGTATGAATCATATATAACTGTGTACATGTGGTTAATTATAGTGTCATAACCCGAAACTAATGCTTATTAAAAATTTGGGATTGTTTATATTGTATATTTAGCCCAAATTCGATAAGAACCTTTTCATTTTGATTGATTTGACTAAGGTTATGTGACTCAACTTGTTCACTTGACACCTTTTATGCAGGTGAGAATATAAGTGAGCTTTGGGGTGGCCAAGGATCAAACAACATGGTGAATGTTGCTATGGGAAATCAAACTATTGGAATGTTGCCCGCGGGTTCGACACCAGATCAACAAGCTGATTGGATTACTACAACCCAGGATCATCAAGCAATGTATCTGCAAAATGACTCGATAGGAAATGGTCAAGTGGATCACACAATGCTAAACTATTTAAAGAACTATTTGCTGGAGGAAAATCAAGTGACATCCAACAACGAACCAGCATTTCCCTACTCATTGCCGGAGGACCATGAAAATAGAAGCCTTGTTGGTGCTACAGGTGATGTACATGGCCTAAACTCGAGTTATCAGATGGTGAACAACAATTATGCAGAGAATGTTGTACCAAACTATGAAATGGCGTATATGCAGCCAAATACCAATTGGATGCTTCCTCAACAAACAAATGATCAATTTTCTGCCAATTATGCTACTGTTAGCGGAGGATATCCAACTCAAGATGTGAACCAAGAGGCACAGTCCGTATGGAAAACAACAAACTAAGGGTTCAATTAGCTAGTAATTAATGACATAAGATCTTGTTTAATGTTATTTCTTGTTACCTTTTTATTACCCTGCCAGTAAGTAGAGAACTTTCTACCTTTATCTTTCTTTTAGCCTATGTAAGTTTTAATCGATGCAAATGAACATTTTATCTAACTTCAAGATAGAGATGTTTGACCTATACATAGCTATTCGCTCAACTAGTAAATAAACTGAACTCTCATTTTACATAACGGTATCTAATGATCATTCAAACATAAGATAATACAAAAGGCTGATTAATTGTAATCCTTAGTCTTATTTCAAAATAATCTGCTTATTATTTTCTTTCATAATATTACAATAGAACTAAATAAGCTTTAAGAAGATAAAAAAAAGTATAAACAACAAGTTTGCAAATCATTGAGACTTCAGAGGAAAAAAATGATAATAAAATACATGTTAATGCATCTGCTTAATTACATTCGTGTATTATTCTGAGTCTTGTCCATCAATTAATCATAGAGTTTTTTTGCTTATTTGCACCTTTACGTGCCGTCTTTTAAGTAATGAATATGGCATTGATTGTAAGGCAAGTTGCACGATTTCAGGTTGCAATTAAATTTGAGTGGAAAAAAACGAAGAGAAGGGTTTATAAGAGGGACAAATGTATATGGTAAAGTTTTGGCTTAAGAAGTAAAAACTAAGGAGCAATTCTAAATCCCTAAAGGCTAAGTGGTGCTTTGATGAAAAGCGAAACTAGAGCCAAGTTTCAACTTTTTGGATTTCAGAATCGAGCAGCCGTATTAATTCAACTATGTGTTAATTGTTGTTTGATTGAAGATTTCTCAATTGAACGCACCATTATATCATGTTTAATCTTGGAAAGAGATTATAGGATTAGGTAGATGTTGGACAACAAATAGTTTGTTAAGATTTATACGTAAGAAAAACATTATGGAGAACTCACAAGCAAGAATATTAGGGGAACAAATCATTAGTCCAATCCAATAATTTGAGAAATCATAACTCTAGGTCTTTTACTCAAGACTTCTTTGGCAACTTTTTGCCTCACTTATTTACTAGTACTTAATTAGTCAAGCTACTTAGTTAGTTACTCTTTACAAATAGAAAAATCAATCACGACGATACTTATCTTTTACCCGATGAATTTCGAACGTGATCAATTGTTAAAATTAATTAAACCTTCAAAGATAAAGCAGAAGCATATATAGCTCATCAAAACGATAGTAGTAATAACTAAACAGAAAACTTACTCAAATTATTGACGAAAATCATTAGAAAACTCCCTCTTAGAACCCTATTTTGCTCCACAATTTTCATGGCGGTATTCTTCATCTCATCCCAAACTTGAAACAAACAAAAAACACAAATATATAAAATAGAAGATAATGACTAAGGATTGCATGTCAAAATTTAAAAATATTTGTAGGTGTAGTGGTATACAATGTAAATATATAAGGGGGATAAAAATTTATTAGCACAAGATATTTACCCTAATCAAATTAATTTATCATGATTAAGTGATAAGTTAAGATATGATAACTATCTTAGTAGAGATATAAAACACTGAATGCAGATAATTCCTTTTTTCTTCCATTATCATCCAAGTTGAGTTATTGGTGAAAACCTTCATTATAAAATATACTAAACTTTTATAGTATTTAAAATATATACAAAATTCCATTTAGAGATATTGGACAACATAAAAGAAAAAACCGTATATTGTAGGACATAAAAAAGGTAACTGTTTAGAGAAACACAAAACTCTCAAATTGGATAAAAAGAAAAATGTTAACCTAGATTTCCATGAATTACTTATTTATTTGTTAAAGAGTTGAGATTAATTGAAAATATAAAAAAAATAAAAATACTTATGTTTCGAATTCGGATTTTTCTCACAAAGGGCGTAGCCCAAGTAATTTTTTAGGGCCTTAGCCCAATATAAAACGAATTAGTCCAGGCCCAAAAAGATCTCTATTAGCCCAATTAAGCTAAGTCATTACTCCAAAAACCCTAGCTCTGTGTTCGCGGCAATTTTAGTTCCTAAAGGTTTAAGACAGTTACTCTCACCTCTCCGACGGGAATTTCTTTACCGGAATCTCGCCGGAAGCGTCGAAAAGTTTCATAATGGCGGGAGGGAAGATGAAGAAAGACAGGCCTCAGCGGGGCTCATCATCCGCTGCCTCAAATCCTCACTTCCAGGGAGGGATATCGTTCCACAAGTCGAAGGGTCAGCACATTCTGAAAAATCCTCTACTGGTTGATTCTATTGTCCAAAAATCCGGAATTAAATCTACCGATGTTATCCTCGAAATTGGTCCTGGTACCGGTAATCTTACAAAGAAGCTTCTAGAAGCCGGAAAGTCTGTTATTGCTGTTGAACTTGATCCTCGTATGGTTCTCGAATTGCAACGAAGGTTTCAGGGAACTCCTTTATCTAACCGACTGAAGGTATCTTATTTTATTTGATCAGTTTTGTTTTTGTATGATATTTATTGCTTAAATTACTCTAATGTAAACTTTGAAAAGAAAAAAAGAGCTTATTCTTGATATGTCCTTTGTTTGTCAGCATGCATTCTAGTTAATTAGCATTCATGGTCGTTAATTATGAGATTTGCGAATATTAAGCATTGGAATAAAAGAGGTTTAACTGAAACAGAATGTATTGGTTGTTGTTTGTTATAAATGCAAATTGGGTTAGTGATGTTTGATTGGTTGGTAATATGTTATCAGGGTTGAAAAGATGTGCTTAATCATACTTATTTGGTTGGTAATATTGCGGTTTGGAAACTACTTGTTTAGATAGAATTTTGATTCAAATGTTGTGTGTTAAATAATCAGTGGTTTTATGTTGTTTTTTTGGTGGGAAGCATTTTCATGTGTTAGCATTTAGTGATTTTTTCTTTTATTAAGGAAGAAACTAACTACAAGCTCTCATTTGGATCGGTTCGGTTCATGAAAGAGTGACACTAAATCGGTGACCCATAACATGTATCTTCCCATTCTCACACTTAGTAGTCACATTTCAGGAAACTAACTAATTCAGACGTTACTGTGTTTTGAATTGAAGACAGACGGTTTCATTAGATTGAAGGTTAAGCCCATTCCAGGTAGTAGTTGGATGAATGAGGAATTAGTTTAACTGAGGAACTGAGGTGAAGTGTTGGTTTTGAGTTGGTGGTTCAGTGATTCTTTTTAATTATGGCTGCTTTGAGTATGGTAAAATGGCCTTATATAGAGTAACGTCTTTTCTTAATGAACTCACTCCACAGTTCAAGTTATAGAAACGGTTACTTATCTAAGTTCGACATCGCCCATAAGGTTGTTATGGTATATGGACCCAATAACTTTTTGTGATTATTGCCCCCTTTAGTCACAAGCTTCTCTTTGGAGTGGAACAAACAATTGGCAACCTGACTGACTTAAGCTTGAAATGGTTCCCTTCATGCAACCAGATCTGGATCCATTTCACTCAGTTTCCCAAGAGACTGCAGTTCTATGTTAACTGAATTTTCAAACTAGAAGATTATATACTTTCCTGACTGGATTCCAAGGATGAGATTTTGAGATGGTTTTGTGGATACAAAGTTGATCTCTGCAGTCTGAAATTGGCATAATTATGATAAAGCAAATTCCTCCCCTCTGAACACTTTTAGAGCAATTATCCTCTGTGGAGAAATTTGCTTTATCATAATTTGTGCACAGAAATTGAATCGAGTTGACATGTCTGCTCCCTCTGATTTCCAATGATTTGGGGGTCTGGTTTAGACTTACATCCATAATTTGCTATTTTGCTATGTATTTCTTTATTACTTGATTAAAAATAATTATGATAAAGCTGGGCTCTGGCAATTGCTTCCTTCTATAGGGCATAGGTATCTCTTCTTTAGCTTTAACTTGAACGCACGTGACTCCTTGCATTCTCTGATCAGTGTGTAGCCGCTTACTTTACTGGAACTGCCATGCATGGTTGACAACTACATGACTTATTATCGCGGTCATGCCGTTAGCAATATGAAAATAAGAATTCACTTACATAATAGACAATTCATGTGGCATCACTCTTCATTGATGTTCCTTTTGGTTTTATGACTAGATATTATCCTTGCTTTCATTTAAATGCACGTCCCATCATTATCTATTTACATTGAGATGTAAAACTGTTCTGATCTTCTGATCTTCTGATCTTCTGTGCTGCAGGTTATACAAGGGGATGTTCTTAAGTGTGATCTCCCTTACTTCGATATTTGTGTGGCTAACATCCCATATCAAATATCATCTCCTCTCACCTTCAAATTATTGGCTCATAGGCCTTTATTCAGAGCTGCAGTAATAATGTTCCAGAGAGAATTTGCTATGAGACTTGTTGCTCAACCTGGTGATACTCTTTATTGCCGCCTTTCTGTGAACACACAGCTGTTGGCCCGAGTATCACACTTATTGAAGGTGGGAAAGAATAATTTCAGGCCACCACCAAAGGTTGATTCTTCTGTAGTTAGAATTGAACCTAGGGGACCACTTACTCCTGTCAATTTTAAGGAGTGGGATGGTTTGGTCAGGATCTGTTTCAACCGGAAAAACAAAACTATAGGTTCTATTTTTAGACAAAAATCGGTGCTCAACATACTGGAAAAGAACTATAGAACTTTGCAAGCTTTACAGTTCTCTGAGAAAGCTCCTTCAGATGATATGGAAATGGCTTTGGATGTATCTACCTTGGGAGAGTCATTTGGAGACTTGAGTATGGATGCTGATGATGGAAATGATGATGATGACATTGAGATGGATGATGGTGATACGAAAAGAGCAGAATTCAAAGAGAAAGTTTTGGCAGTGCTGAAGGAAGGAAATTTTGAGGAAAAGAGATCTTCCAAGCTCGCACAAGCAGATTTCATGCATCTACTTTCTCTCTTTAACAAGGCTGGAATTCATTTTTCTTGATTCATGGGGCAGTTAGCCATACGAGCTTATTATCATGTTTGTGGTTTTTCTCCTCATCGTGATTCAATTTTGTTTTGCCCATAATGATTCAAGTCTTGAAATTTGTAGATAATTTGCACTTAGCATCTCACAATATGGTGGATTTGAATGAGATTAGAAGATTTTCTTCTGGTATGCTTGTAGTAGCCTGCACTTTTGGGTATCTGTGACTCTTCAAACAAGTGTTAATCTAGTCGAGTTGTTGCCTCTTGTTGCACTACTGAAGTCATCTTGTAACACATCTCTCCCTGCTTCTTGCTTTTGTTGGAGAGCAATGTAAACTGCCTAAGCATCCATATTTTGAACTATTATAATCTGTTCTCAGTCTTGCAGTTTTACAACAAAGTGCGCAACACCTGGTGGTTGATATATTTTATCTCTGTAGGAACTTAAAATAAGATTAGATATAAAGTGGCTTAAGAGTTGGCTGATTTTTAGCTCAGTTCTTACTGAAAAAGAACAAACTCATACTTTAAACAATTCTTGTACTTGCAACACGTCATATCGAGTGTAATTGTACTTGGTCTACGGAAGATAGTTATACAAATATTAGGGGGGGAACAGATTGCTGCACTTTGCAAGGCAGATTAGAAATCAACAGTTACCAAGTGCCTATTTCAGTGGCATAATGTTGCTTGTGTAGAACTTATGTATCGTACTGGGAGAGTTCAAGAACAAAATCAATCAATTGATCACGGCAGCTGCAAACAAGTACACTACCTCAGTTTGACTGGTTCTTTTCTTTGCTAAAGATAATTACATTGTCATTATAAAAATAAAGCAGTTCCCTAGCAAGGGAGTAGCAGCTTGATCCAAAGATATTATTTCATCAACTTCGTATAAATGATGTGATCCAGATGGTGAAACTTCAGCACACCAGTAATGTTATTCCATGAACTAGTAAGAATGATGTCTTGTGAGTTGTGACCAACAAAAACTTCTTTGAGCTTTTTCTCCTGCAATATAAGGCACCAGTAAAGCCGTCTCCCGGTGCCACAAAGTGGACCTGAGAGCTGAGATTGGAGTTATGTTATCCAATTTCACTATCAACTGGCCAATGGAACCCGAAAATAAAGGTTAAGAGGTCATTCTTCATCCTTGTCTAATGATGTTGAAAGAAAGCTCAAAATGAAGTTATCAAGATCCCCTTCAAGCACAGAATCAGGATCTGAAACCTCATAATTTGTCCGGAGATCTTTGACCATGCGATAAGGCTGCAAGTATGATACAGAGCAGTTACGATGACTACATGAACCATCACTATGAAGGTAAAATGAAAGGTTAAACTGTTTGAAACATACATGGAGCACGTAAGTACGTATTTGGTTGCCCCAACTGATCTCAGTGAGAGACTGGGTATGTTGTGCATTCATCTGAGCCTGTCGTGCCATCTCAAGTTGGTCCAAGCGCGATTGAAGCACGGCCATGGCAGAAGCTTTGTTTGAATGCTGTGACCTTTTGTTTGGAAAAAATATTAGAGCACTAAAAGTTCCCATTTCCTCTTCTTCTTTCAATGGAAAAGAAAGAAGCTTTCACATATATTTTTCACCAGAATGGATGCTTACCTTTCATTCTGACAAGAGGCAGTAATGCCTGTGGGAATATGAGTTATCCTCACAGCACTCTCAGTTGTGTTAACAGACTGACCACCAGCTCCCCCTGATCGAAAACGCTCAATTCGAAGATCAGATTCATTGATTTGAACATGGGTAGATCCATCTCCCAAAATTGGAATTACAGCAACTGCAACAAAGGAAGTATGCCTTCTCTTCGCGCTATCGAATGGCGAGATGCGTACCAGACGATGCACTCCTACCTCTGATTTGGCATATCCAAAAGCATTTTCACCATCAACTTTGATTGTTGCACGCTGATAACATGAGAGAACAGAAATCAGCAGAGCAATAAGACAATAGCTAACTAATGCCATGATTGAAAATTAAGAAGAAAGGGGAAATCTTCCTAATTTCAGGTCAAATTAGAACCCATGACAAGATTCACAACCCATATTTTAAACACACATTATTACATATATGTTTAAGAATTCTGTTATGCTTCAAGGCTAAACCAAGTTCTCCCAACAGCATGTTATAAAAGTAATGTTTGTTTAAATAGCTAAGAGTTTTTGCAATTCACAAATTCAATTTTCCATACTACTTAATAGCTACAGAGTTTTCAAGTGAAAGAAGAAAATATGGTAAGAACCTAGACCTTGATTCCTGCAATCTCACCAGGCATTTCATCCACAACAGAAACACCATATCCTTTACGTTGAGCCCACAATTTGTACATCTGCATGACCATTGAAGCCCAGTCCATGCTCTCAGTACCGCCAGCTCCAGCTTGAACCTATACAGGAAATAACAAGTTTGTCAGCATCCATTTCACAAAAAAACATGATTGAGGATATCAACAATGTGAGTGGCTTTTCTTATGAGATTTCCTTCTAAGTTTTTCTGGAACAAGATGTGACAAGGAGAAATAAGTACACACTCAAAGACCAGGGGGACGAAAGTTCTTCAAACTAAAAGGTATAAGTATCAGTAAAATCATGTCTGACAATTTAAAACACAGTCTGAGCTTCAGAGAAACTAACCTCTATAAAACAAGAGCAATTATCATGCTCCCCAGATAATAAAGCTTCAAGCTCTTTTTCTTTCACATTCCTTCTAATTCCGAGTAGAGCTTTCACTGATTCCTGCACTCAAAATGACTAATAAAATAAGAAGAAATGCCAAGTAACAATAGAATTTCTCACAAAATTGATCCACAAGGTAAATACCATATGGTCCACCAGTGGCAGAATTGAATTGGAGTATCCAGAGATACACACTTTCTTGAAAGGAAACCAAATAATGTTTTATAACATAAAATAAAACACAAGTTGTATAGAACCTAACTTTGACTTCTTAATAAAAATCATTCTATACCTATACCTGGAAGAAGAAAAACCATGCTTACATCAGGTAAGAGGGTAATTGAACAAACATTGAGTAAACAATTCCTTCCAAGTTCATTCCTGGTGAAGGCGTCAAGTCAAGCAATCAGTTTGAAGATGGAGTTGAAGGTTCTGTAGTTTATTTATTCCTTCTACCAAACATGTATTGGGCTGTTGATATTTGCAAGTTATGTTCAAAATTATTACATGTAGTATAAGAAAAGAAGTTGTATAAAACTTAACCCAACTTCTTTCTAATATAACTCGTTCCTTACCTATTCCTGGAAGGAAAGAAAACCAATAAATTTTAACTGCTCCCAGTTTCAGTTTTGGTCTAACCAAGCAGTCAGTTTCATACAGAAGATGGAGTTAGGAACTTATTTATTTGTTAGGTTGGGCTGTAAAGCCTTGCATGTCAGCTCCAAGTAATACAGTAATCGTTACTAAGAACTAGACTGTTAGGCCCCCAAGGCTTAGCTCGAGTGACAAAAGGTGGAGGATTTGTGGCTTAGGTCACAGGTTAAAGCCCCCACTACGCAATGCGAAGCCCGGTATTTAAGTGGAGAAGGGTAGAGGGGCAAGCCCATTATCCACCGAGTTTAGAAGGCTGTGATTGGTCCAAAGGACGGGTCACATACGGATTTCTCGGTCATAAAAAAAAGAAAAAGAACTAGACTGTTAGTTAAACTTACTTGTAAAGTACTTAAAGAAAAGAGGTAAATACAAATTAAGCGGAACCCCTAGGATCAAAACTAGTGATGTTTAAATAAAAGTACTGATATAAGTCCAATGATATGCCTGTAACAAACTGAGTTTAGGAGGAAGAATCGCGTTTGATTTGCAACATTCTGAATTAAAATGAAACAAGGGGAATAGTGTGAAACGGGGAACATGGAGTAGTGGATTCCATGCAATAAACAACTTTAAGCTCACCGATTCCAACTCTGGATCATTCTCTTCCCTGGCAAGCTTAATCATGTCAATATGTTCAACCAACTCTTGTTCAATGGCCATAACATCCTCCACTTTGTTCATTAGAGAACCATGTTCACGGCTGATCTTCCCAGCATGGATGGGGTCATCCCAAAGATCTGCCTTATTGAGCTGAGCTGACAGCACTTCAAGCCTATACATTAACCTTTTCCACTATAAATGGGAGCAAAGAAACACCACAAACAAAAAGACTGAACTCATTAAATAGAATTAGAACATTCTCAAAAGAGCCATGTAATATATTACTTCATTAAAATAATTATCTCAATCTAAAGAACAAAAATAACACTCCCTTAAACATGCCCCAAGTACAACTCGAGTTTCCTGTCAGACTAGTTATGTTAGTTTTTGGTTGCTATTATTTCTATTAGTTCATATAATGATATAAGCATTGATCATTCATTTAAATCCGTCCCATACCTGGCCATAATACTGAAGCTATTATATCCAATCAACAAATACAACAATCAGAGCATTCATCAGAGGCTGATTATTTGCACACTTGTCCTAAACCTACTGCAACCTTCCTTATGTGAAGCTCACATTGGTCTGTTCTCAGTTCTCTCCATGTCCATCACCTACCTCAATACCCAACCAACCAACCCCCAAAACTCACCCTACTGAGGAGTTTTCTAAAGAAAAAACTACCACTATCAGACCCAAAATGTAGAATCCTATCTTTCAAACAGAACATAGAAAACATATAAATCACATTTTTTTTCATAAAGACGACAAAAAATTTCACTCTGGTTAAGCACAAAGATCACAAGGTTCTCTCTCTTTTTTCATCAATAAGCAAAAAGAGCACAACATTTTAGTGATATGGTCAATCTAAATTAAGTACAACCCAAACAAAAACAGCCACATCAAACTACAATTACAGATAGAAAACGAACCCTGAGGCGTTTCTTGATAAGATGAACGGACTGAGCAATGGAAGAAGCATGGCTTTTCCAATCATCCTCACTATCATCAAGTATATTCCAACTTTTAGCAATAATTCCCTCAACAGTAAGCCCATCAGCAGTAGTCGGCTCAACAGCAACCTCCGAGCTCAAAAATCGAACACCCAATATAGACCCTGATGGGCTTTTTGCACTTCCATTGAAAATTGAAGAGAACCCTTTATTTCTTCTATTGGATGAATTGTACCAAGAATGAAAAATTGTTGATCTATTATTGGAAATGGAATTATTAGGAGATTGAGAAGAAAAAGTACAAGAAAATAAGAGGAGTTTGCGTGTGGGGATTCGAGAGAGCTGCGTTGATCTTCTTCCCAATATTAAAAACGACATTTTTACTGCAATCCGATTTGACGAACCATCAAACCCAGAGGGGTTTAGGCCAGGGTTTAACGCTATTCACGTTTCAGAAGACGAAAAAGTACGACGACGTTTTAAAAGAGAGACTTCCTTGGGCTAACTGCAGAATAAATTAAACCACTTCACATTATAAACTTCGTACTAATAAGAGTAATTTGAGGAAGATTTTGCTAGTGTTTATTATAATCAACTTTTTCTTATTAAATTTGCATTGGCTTATATATGTGCTTAGTTAAAAAACTCAACTTATAACTTTTGATTTATAAATTATGAGTTATAATCCCCTTCAAACAAAGCTCGAAACAATTTCGAATTATATTTCTCATTGCGATGAACCTAGACTTTAGTTACTCTTTAATTTGAGGACTTCAGAGAGGTGAGCACTTTGTTTTTCAGATAGCTGAGAAATAATGACCAACAATTACCACTTTTTGTTAAGAAATGAAAGTTGTCAACTGCAAATCCAACCAGCTTAAGGCATACAAGTGAAGTATACATCCAAATTCAGAATTTTCAACTCCCAGGTAATATTGTTCTTTTTTCTACATTTCGATTTCAATTTCAACATAGATGTCAAAGGTCATACAGCAAAAATAAAACAACCCATTGTTTGATCAAAACTTTCTACCATAGTGGATATGGACGCTATCTAATATGCTTCTCCCACATGCCCTCGGACCTTTATTTCAATATCTACGAGTAACATGTGTTCTGTTTGAAACCCTTCACTTCAAAATTCCTTGAACAATGTCTCCAGCCAAAACTAACCATATCTTCAACTGGAATTATTGCCTACAATACAACAGCCTACCCACCTGCCTAATTTTTTAACAGCCAGATTCTGCACTTCCAACTAGGCCCCAGCAAGGCAAAAAAAAATGGCATGTACAAATAAAGAATCTATCGCCACACAAGTATAAATTCTCACAATGCAGATCTTGCTACCTCAACGGTAGAAGAATATGATGAATAGATACACCAGATTGACTAACATAATAAAGTGGTTAGGCCTTGCAGTAAACCATATCCAGCTTAGAGGAATGGTGATTTTCTTGGCTGAATGCTACAGAAGTGTCAAATTACTGTTTCACCATGAAGGAACTTTTACAACTGCACCCACCCACTGCACTTGGATTGGTAGATACCTGCAGAAAGACAGTAAACATGCACAAAAGCTGTTAAATGAAAAACCGAGAGGAACTAACAGAAAATAAAAGAGTTCTAGTGCCAGGTTAAGCATGATTTATTTTCCGAAATAGCATCTAGAATTGTTTTCTAACGGAAAGCAACTGACTACCAATGTTGCAGGCATACTAAACAGAGACATAGTATATGTTGGAATTCCATCTAAGACACTATTGATCAAAGTAGGCCTACCCCCAAGAGACAGATATTGTTTTTTCCAAGGAGTTGGATTTTTTTTACACTTTTTAATGACCCCTTTGCCAAATATTTTTATCCCCACTTTTCACCCCTAATGGAAGCCCCAAATAAGTGGTGGGAACTTTTCTACCCCTGCATCCCATGATATCAGCAAGTTTCTCAACAGTCATCAGCATTAATGCTAATTACTGCTCTTTACTAGGGTTAACTCTCAGTCCAGTAACAGCTTCATAGTATGAAAGAACTCCTCCCAAATATAGCATCTGCTCTGTCAGCTTCACAAAATAGGAGAGAGCCATCTGCATAAACCATACAGAATGTGATTAAGCATCATACCTTCTTGATCTAACCTGCCTATTTTAAGGTCGCTTATCCACCCCAACCTTTCAGCTTTTCTCAACACTGTGGTGAGGATTTCCATTACCAGAACAAATAAGTATGGTGAGAGAGGATCCCCTGCCTAAGACCTCTTTGAGAACTTAACAAACCTTGTGGGTCACCATTAATAAGTACGGAAAATTCCACAGTTGAAGCACAAAATCAGATCCACTCTATCCATTTCTTTCCAAAGTTCATCAACTTCAACAAGCATTGTCAATTCACATGGTCATAAGCCTTTTCTAAATCAGGCTTGCAGGCCAGTGGCCACCCCTTTTTGTTTCCTCCTCAGTAAATTATCAGGACTTCCAATTTCCTCCAAACAAGCATCTGTGAAATTATTCCAGCATCTAGATACCTAATATAGTTGTGGCCTAGGAATATACTAGCTTTTGCCATGTGTTTTTCATTTTATTCATCTACTAGTAAAATTGTTCATGCTTTGCGCAGTCCTAAAAATCAATCAATTTACAATCAGATGATATTTGAAAATTTTGTTGAGAGAGAAGAAAAAATCCTTAATCCGTACACAAATAAATTGAAGAGAAAACATCTTAATCTTTAAGCATACATCAGTAGGATATATGCAATCATTGGTACTCCTGGATGGTGGCTCTTTATCTCACATATAATTCAATGTACATAGAATTTTCATTTTATGGCATTTACACACTATATGCTTAATACAACATGTGATGGGGGGGGAAAGAAAACATCATTTGCAGTAAAACACAAATATTAACTACGTATGATTTATCAGTCAAATGTATAAGGTGACACTAATCAACACAACATACAATAATTTGGGGACCCGGAGTCGCGAAGAGATTAGTATAATCAATGTTAACAATATTACGGAATTACTGCAAAGCCCCCTCCGAAAGAAAGAAAGGATGTGACGGGGAAAAAGAAAACATCATTTGCAGAAAAAGAGAAATATTAACTACGTACGATATATCAGTCCAATGAATAAGGTGACACTAATCAACACAATGTACAATAACTTGGACACTGAGTCACAAAGGGGAGTACAGATCAATATCAACAGTATTACAGAACTACTGCAACACCCCCTCGAAAAGAAAGAAAGAGACGGGAGAAAAGAAAACATCATTTGCAGTAAAAGACAAATATTAACATGTATGATTTATCAGTCAAATGTATAAGGTGACACTAATCAACACAACGTATAATAATTTGGACACCAAGTCACAAAGAAAAGAATACAAATCAATATTAAGTAAGGAAGGAAAGGGGAGGGAGGAAGAATAGAGTACTCCTTTGGCTTTTGCTTAGAAATCTATAAAAACTGGTATCAATTTGGATTTAACCGGAAGGACTATATATACGTACATGTTTGGATTTCACTGATCTAAGCTAACAAATATAGAGTCATGCTTGTCCATATTAAATATATGACAATTCATGTTTGTAATTGTAATATTGACGAAGCTAATCAAACAAAATTTCTTTTTTCGCCTCCCCCCTCCTTAATTATATTTTTCCATTGTCTCATTTCCTCCATTCCCTTCTTCTAAATACATACAGAACAACTTCTGTATCAGAAGCAAAGCAACTACATGAATGCATCACCTCTGGCCAATTCTAACATTATGAGCCAAATTAAAAGTTAGTTTCCTCAAGTATTATTTGAGCTTAAAACCACCAAAATTTGGTGTTTGCATGCTGAAAAGTTGCATAGAATATTAAGTTGCATAAATAAGGAAATAGGATAATCAATATATGCCGACTGTATAATTTCATGTTAATTTTAGATTTCAAGTCTCCTAAAAATCAACAGTTTCTAGTCATTTGAATGACCATTTTAATCATGCTTCTCAGTTTAATTAATAGTATTCTCAAGGTTTTTCACACTACTTGTTAAAGCCCGAAGAAACAAAATTTTAAAATCTGAAGACTTCTAGGAAGTCAAAACTAGAAACTTCACACTTTACATTCCACTACAAAGAAATAGGAAGAAGACAGTTTTTAAAATCACAATAGAAAACTTACCAAGTTGATCTGTGTTTTTTGGTCTAATCAGATCTTTACTAATGAGTCAGTTTCTATTATTGCTGTTTTAGACTCATTACAGATAATAGGATCATAGCTTGTTTGGAAGGCTTCATTAGATATGGTTGTAGTACAACTTTTGTACTGACTTGTTTAAAGATATATATACAAAGCTACCAGTTTCAAGAAAAAAAACAAAGACTTACCAAGCTGACTTGTTAGAATAATGTGTGGCACATCACATCTCAAGTTTGCCATACCATTAGCAAATATCAGTTCATGAAAAGGAGCCGCTGCTTCTCCGAACAATAAGAAATCAACTTTAACTCAGATTTAGTTCCTGTAATCTATCATACGAGTGAATGATTTTTCTGGAACGCGATGAATATGCCACATTACTCCACAGAGTACCCTCAACTAAATCCCTTTCACAAGAAAACTATAATTGGAATGTTATTAAATATAACCAATGTTCTTATCAATTACCCAGTTAATGAGATTCTCCATATTTTATTTTATTTTTATTTTTTTAATTTATGAGATTCTCTATATATTCCATATCTGAGTCTCTTCTTTTCCTTATTTCAGTTTTGTAGGTAGTAATCAAAGTCATAATTGTAATCTCCTCATATCCCAAAACGTCAACTATTTTCCTTGAAATTTTCCTTATTTCAGTTTTGTAGGTAATAATTAAAGCCATAACTGAAATCTCCTCATTACCCAAAACATCGTCTCTTTTCCTTATTTCAATTTTCTAGGTAGTAAAGTATTAAACTAACCGGAGAACAAACCAAAAAAGAGATAATTGATAAATACATTTCCTAATCTATGAGAGGTGCCATGTCAGCACTCATTGGTCCTCCATTATATAGATACAGATAGATAGCTTTATTTATTTATGTTGGGTCTGGACAAAGCTTGCGCACCACAACTATGACAAATGGGAAAAGATCACCTAGAGTGTTTTGCCTCCGTTAGGATTTGAACCCGAGACCTAAAGGTACTTTTTTTCCCAATAAAGGTAATGTAACTGAGACCTCATGGTACTCCTCATGTAGTGCAGCTTCTTTGTTCCAAGTGTGACAGAACACAACATACTTTGTTTAAAAAGTAGGAAGTTATTTTTCCCCTCCTCCAAAAGCAGCTGAATTCTTAAACATTACTCCATGCATTTTTTAAATGAAAAATCTAGTTTATAAGACACCTAGACATTTCTAGATTAATAACTGTTGGAATGTAAAACTACTATGTACTACCCCAGGCTAGTAGAGTAGACAGTGGTACAACAACAACATACCCAGTGAAATCCACAAGAGTGGTCAGTGGTACTTCATAGTTTAGAATGGCAAGTCTTTCGGGGCTTGAGCTAATGCCTGTCCTAATTCTTGCCTCATTGACAAACAGAAACGGAAAAATAGAATAGTGGCATACATCATGCAATTGATCTAGAACACCAATATGCATGTGATCAGACATGCAAAAAAATAGCAATATTGAATGTAAAAAGCTACTTTTACAGACCTGAAAAGCAGAGCGGATCAGCTCCTCAACATAATCAACAGTTGCACCTCTGACAAAATCGAATGATACATTATCCACAACCAATTTAACTCCGTCATGCTCAAAAATTCTACAAAATATAAGAAATGAATGAACAGCAAAATAAGCAACATAATGACAAATGTTAACAGTAGCAGTATATGAAACTTTAGAGCATTTTAAGTGGTTTTGGGAAGTGGGATATGGGGGAGCATGATGTTGAACTCATGTTTCAAAATCTGACAGATCCCTTAGGACCACCAAGAACAGGATTTATCAATCAATCAACCAAATTTGTGTCAATCCCAAACTAGTTGGAGACTTGGAGCTGGATATATAAGCCCTCTACATCCAATTCACTTTATTCAGCCTCAATAGTTTGCTTTAAGACAATTTAGTGAAGACAAATAGGGGTCTTTCTATAACTAAAGGAAGGCTGGTATAATACTCCCAAAATTGTATAGGATGTGAAATACAAGAAACTGTTAGCAAACCTGTCATCCGAATTGGTCTTATCATCTAGAGAGAATTCATATTGAAACCCAGAACAACCGCCAGCTTCAACACTCAAGCGGAGCATCTTCTCTTTATGTTCGGCAGCTTGCAACTCTTTAATCCTCTACTCAGGCATGTAAAAGGACCAAGTTAGTAAATTATCTCAACTCAATTTTACAAGCAATTCATACCTAAACAGTACAATATCAAACCTTATAAAACAGTATAAAAACTAGAATGTCATCGTCAAAGTGATTGTGCTCTCACATAGTCACATATACCACGATTTCATTTACCGAAAAAACCCTTTCCCAAATGGTATTTGGAACTATTCACTTATAAATTAACAATCTTTCACAGAGCAACTGAACAAATATAACTGATTAAACATAAAAGGTATCAAATCTCGAAAAATTCTGTTACAACTGCACATAAGTCGCAAAAAGTCAATCCCAGAATTAAAAAAAACCAGCACAGACATTTTTAAAGCAGAAAAAGAGGGAAAGCTTCTGATGGAGAGATATATTAAACTTACACGAACGCAGTTCTCAGTCATTACAACGGAATCTGTAGCTTCGACTTGAGATTGAGATTGAGATTGGGGCTGTGATAGAGCAGAAGCTGAGGAATTCAAAAGTCGGTAATTTTGACGAATCCGGGTGGTGAAGAAGGGAACAACACGACGAATCATCGAACTCGACGACGAAGATGATAACATATCTATAAATTAATCATCTACCGAAGATGAAATTGATGAAATCGGTATGGTTTTTTTCTGGAAGAAAATGAAGAATTGGTGGATGAATTGAAGATGACAGGTTTTCTTGTGCCCGAGTCAATTCAATGGAAGCGGATCTGGAGCTCCGTTTCGACTTGTGCCTGACACGTACCTTCCGAAAATATAGCTTACGCCAAATGTATCTGTGAAAAATGAAAAACTCCACCTTTACCCCCAAAATAACAACGAAAGGTGTTCGGATTTATTTATTTTATTATAAGTGGTTTTTAATTTTAAAGTCTTTTTACTGAGGTGTTTGAAAAAGATAAAAAATATTTTAAATTTACTTTTAGGTCATAAAAGTATATAAAAAAAACAACCTAAAATCTAAAAATTGAATATGATTATATAATCAACTATGAGTCTACGACTTATAATTTTTAATTTATAAGTTACTTAAAAAGAAATATTCTAAAACACCTAAAATGAACTTTCAAGAAAATGCATAAAAAATCTAACAATCTCAAATCCCAAGCGAGGAAAAGGAGAGAAAAAAAAAAGCACATTAGTCTTTTGTCTCAAATGAGTATAGATTAAAAATATTAAAAAGAAATATAAGTTAAATGAAGAAAAATGACTTTTTAAGCTATTTATAATTTATTATTGTAAGAGAAAATGGTCAAATGACCCCCTAACTTATAGTTGAATTTTCAACTACGCGCTTATATTTTACGAAGGTCCTATTACCCCCTTAAACTATTTTAAAGCGGAATATAAATCACCATAAACCTACACAATCACATTCTTTCCATGTAGTGTGCACCACGCGTTGCCAGTTGTCAAATATCACATATATAAAATAAAATAAAAACGTAATTATACTTCTTCTTCATCTTCTCCTCTCTTCATTTTTCCTAAGTCATGCTTCAATTTCTTTCCCTGTAACTCCCCAAAACCTCATCTCTCTCCACCCCATTCCTCTCTAATCACTCCCCACCCCCACTCCCACCTTCTATAACCCACAAATTAAGTATCAATATTTATCAGTAACACCACAACAACTATTTTATTAACTATTTTCACCTCTCCCACTCAAATTCCACAATTGTAATACCAATTTTAAGCTTGAAGTTCTCGCTACCCGTCTTATAATTGAGGATGAATACGCCCTTTTATTTCTTTTTAAATAGTGGAGGATTTAGGCTTTCTACACTTGAAGAAATCACTGAATTATCGGGATAGAGTAGAATCAATTGATTGTTGTTGCTTAACTTCGTGAAATTCTTATTGTGTGTAGTTTAGATTCTTCATCGGACGTTAATAAAGACAAAAAATAAGATTTCAAGATTGATAAATTTTCCCTGAGCAAGAAAATTAATGACTTTAATTTATTTTTTTACTACATAAATAATAGTTTTAATGATTATTTGGTGATTTTGATGGTTAATGATTGTGAGTAATAGTGAGACAAATTATGAAAATGTATTAGA
>JAJOOO010020489.1:0-36408 GCA_029582685.1 Solanum piurae
CCTTTTTCAGCATTTCCTTCAGCTATCTCTAAGCTTCCACGCCTGAACACCTTTCCTGCAAAACATGATAAAACACATAAAAACCAATATAAAATGGCTCTAGACACACACAACTTGTAAGTGAAATGTATTAGAAATACCGTAAACTCACGGTATATCAGTGCCTCTCGTGGACCATGAGGTAGTGGATAAGCCACTTCTCTCAACCCTCATACAACCATCGCCGTTCCAAGATCTTTCCCACGAGCCGTGGTCTTCACCACGAGCTGTGAAGTTGCTCTTAAAAAGGAGACTTAGGCCGATTTTGGGGAGGTTAGTGCCTAATTCCCCATGGATGGCACCACTGGGCGTGAAGACCCTTGTTGATGGTAGGGGTAGTGCATTGGCCAATGCTTGGACAGCTTTGGGCCTTTGCGTTAGCCCTTTCCCATTTTCCTTGGCTCTAGCCCTTCTTCCTTGACGTTAACCCTCACATTTATCTCTAGTTTAGCCCACTAGTTTCTGGGGTATTACAACATCTACCCCTTGGGAACATTCGTCCTCGAATGACAATCTAGACACCTTACAGAAGTAAAGACTCAAGACTAGCAACCCATTATGCATGAAACATCAAAATAATGCATAATTCAACGGAGAAAACTTCAACTCCATTTCAAACATAATCAATGCAACACAAGGAAGTAGCAACTACATCTAACAACCCATTATACATGAAACTCAACATTTTTCATATTCATAGGAAGAACTACCTTTTCCAACCAAAAACATGATCAACACAATATCATGCAGCAAATATGCAATTACTCTTAAAAGCATACTAAGGCATGTTCATCAACTCATCTTCACGAAGTCAAACAGATAACTCATACTAAATGCACAAAAAACATGAGGAGGAACATAAATCATGAAAACTCATTTTCTTACTAAACCTGAATTTCTCAAGAACATGCATAACATAAGGAAATCGTGGAAAATCTCATATAACACACATGACTCCCAAAACACTAAAACTCAAGAGGATATAATTACCTCAAGATTGAATAAGATTAGAAGGAAATAGATGAGGTTATCATGACTTCATATCGGCCTCGGCCTCCTAAGTAGCACCCTGAACTAAGTGATTCCTCCATAATAACTTTACTTAATCTATTTCCTTGTTTCACATTCTCTTCACTTGCCGGTCTCGAATTTCTACCAGAATCTCTTCGTATGAGAGAATTTCGTAGACCCCCTAGCCTTATAGGGGAATAATGGATGCCGAATCTCCAATACACTTCTTAAGCATGGAAATATGAAATATCGGATGAACCGAAGACAACTCATTTGGCAAATTCAACTCATAGGCAACCTTCCCAATATGCTTCAAAAATTGATATGGTCCAACATACAGGGGACTAAGTTTCCCTTTCTCACCAAATCTCATCACACCCTTCATGGGTGAGATTTTTAAATTGACCCAATTATTTACTTCAAATTCGAGATCCCTTATTCTCACATCCATATAAGACTTTTCTGTACTTTAGGACGTTCTCAACCTCTCTCTAATAAGCCGAACTTTCCCAATGACTTTTAAACTAGCTCGGGACCTATCAAAGCAATTTCACCTACCTCAAACCAATCGACCGGAAACCTACATCTCCTACCATACAAAAGGAGACATACCGATCCTTGAGTGATATCTATTATTGTAGGCAAACTCTATTAATGGGTAGTAGTCATCCCAATTACCCTTGAAGTTTATAAAACATGCCCTTAATATATCTTCCAATGTTTGGATGGTACACTCCGCTTGCCCATCGGTTTAGGGATGAAAATTCATGCTAAGCTTAACCTTAGTACCAAGAAACTTCATGCAACCTCACTATCTCTCTTATATAAAACTTGGCATAGTCTTTCGCCGAGTAAGAAACTTTAACGGAAATAAAGTGGGCTGATTTTGTCATCCAATCTATAATGACCCAAAATAGAATCATGTTGCCTTCGGGTGCGAGGCAAACCCACTATAAAGTTCATATTTACATCTTCCCACTTCCAAGTGGGAATACTTATATCTTGGGACAAGCTTCCCGGCCTTTGATGCTTCACCTTAACTTGTTCACAATTAGGACATTTGGCTACAAATCTCGCAATTTCTTTCTTCATACCATTCAACAAAAATACTTCTCGTATATCACAGTACATCTTGGTGGCTCCCGGATGATTAAAATACCGTGAATTATGAGCTTCCTTTAGAATCTGTTCCCTCAAATCATCAACATGCGGAACACAAAGCCGACCTTGGTACCTAAGCATCCCATCTCACCCTTGGGAGAAAGCCTCAATGGACTTCTTAAGTACCAACTCTTTCAACTCAACTAATAAAGTATCAAGATCTTTCTTAAACTTCACATCCATCACGAAGGATGATTCGGAACCATTATGGACCATGACACCACCCTTAGTAGAATTCACTAGTTGTACCACTTGCCGAGCCAACCTATGCAGATCACGAACCAATTCTTTCTTTTCATCCTCTACATGAGCCACACTACCCATGGACAATCTACTAAGTGCATTCGCTACCACATTAACTTTGCCGGGGTGATAAAGGACACTCATATAATAATCCTTCAAAGGTTCTAACCTCTTTGTTGTCAAAGATTAAAGTCCTTTTGACTAAACACATATTGAAGACTCTTGTGATAGGTGAGGACCTCCTCATGGACCCCATACAAGTAATGTCTCCATATTTTCAAGGCAAACACAACGGCCTCTAATTCAAGATCATGGGTCGGATAATTCTTCTCATGGACTTTATGTTGCCTTGAAGCATAGGCACTCACTTTACTGTTTAGCATGAGCACACATCCCCACCCCACTCTTGTAACATCTCAGAAATCTAATGACCTAACCTAGAGCCTAACATGAAGTCTAGTGTCCTAAAAAGGGTTAACATCAAGATAAGAGTCGTATAACTTCCTTAACGTAGTAATAGTGTTAGTCCCTAAACATCAAGGCATGCCCCCCCCCCCAAAGGACCTTCCAAGGGTCCTTGAGGAGGACCAAGGGGTCGCCAAAAAGCTGTCAAAAACCAGCTTGACCTACGAGAGGGCACCTACAAGTCGTGGGTTGACTCATGCCCGATAGGTGGGGGTCGTGAGCCAACACTTGGTTTTTCCTAGAACCACCAAATTTCCCTAGCCTCTGTACCATTCCACGATGGTTTAGTACGGTCCGTGGACTGACTCGCGCCCTGTGGAAGGGTCTCATGAGTTTAGACTTAGTCTCCTCACCCTTTCCTTAAACTACCCCTCTCTGAACCAAACCACAGATAGGCAGGACGGTTGGTAGACCCATCCACTCTCCGTGGTTTTGGATCCATGGATCGTGCCTGGGTAAACTGCCTAGGTTCGGCCTAAGTGGGCGTGGTTTGGTAAATCACTAATTAATTAAGTTAGGGTGGGGGACGGTTATTATTAGTTATTTTAAGTATATTAAAGTATTTTTAACTATTAAATATGTCTTTTAACTCTCATAACTCACAAAACTCAAACTCAAACCCACTTCCCTTTAAAAATATTCTCTCTCTAAACTCCATTGAAGAACAAAGAAGAAGCTCAAGCTAGGGGTTCAAGATCCATCCTTTTCACTCCAATTTCGTGGGGAAAACATCAATTAAGGTATGTGAGTCTTGATTCATGTAATATCTTTCTTCATGAAGCCCTTCAAACTCTAATCTCAAAACTTGTAACTTATTCAAAAACTAGGGTTTTGATTCTAGCCATGGGTTCTTCGTTAAAACAATTTCATTATTATAATTGTCTTATATTATGGATGATGTGATGTTTAATGGTGATTTTTATTGTAAAATTCCCCATGAACACCCCCATGACCCCAATTTCATGAATTCTGATTGGTGTATTGACGCAAGATGGTTACTATGAATTGTATCTATGTTAATCTAGTTATTGAATCTTTCTTTATTCATGCCGATTGTAGTATATTTAGGTGAATTTGTGAGACATGATTCATGACCTTGAAAAGGGGAAAATTTCTAGGGTTTTTACATATTGATGAAAGTTGTGTATAACCTTTTAATGCACTTAGAAAGTAAATCTCCTATGATTGATCTATAAAGTACGGTATTATTGAAAGGTTGTTCTTGCCTTACCCTTACACTTGATGATGCATGAATGGTCTAGGATGATGATGATGTTATTGTGTTGATTGAAAGTCTATTTCTCATGAAAACAATATCAATGTAATGTGAAAGTTCTACTCACATACTAATGTTGATTCTAAGGTTGAAAGTACATTCTCACCTTTAATGAATCTATGAGCTATTTTGATGAATTGTGTTCAACAAAGGATAGAGCATTCCTTCACACATGTAAACACAATTCAAAGACTAACTATGTTAATTTGGGAAATAATTCTAAGTTCCGAGTGGATATGGACAATGAGGTAAAGGCCCTTCCGTTAATGCAAGAGGTTGGGTCATCCTTGTGAACTCATGAGATGGAAACTCCTCCGTAATGCAAGAGGTAGGGTTTCTAGAAGCAATCTCCCTATCCCATAACTATGTGCCAACATAGGACTTAACTAGTGGATCCACCTTATAGCTATACATTTTGTTCTACCTTAGGCAAGTAGGACACCTTCTTTCGGTGTGGGGTTACACGACACCAGATTCCATGTAGCTCACATGGTCTATGTCGGTTATGGTTTATTTTCCCTAAATAATAAGATAATGAATGATACATGGATTGTACTATGATTTCTTGGTGAGTTTACTTAGTAGAAGTGGGGGTATGGGACGTAACTTCCATATTGCACAAGTAGACTTAGTGGGATGTTGTGGTATGGTTCCTTTATATTGTGATGATACATAAATATATCCATGTGTGTTGAATGGATAGTTATTGTGAATGACTTTCCATATATTGAAGTAATGTACATGACTATTCCTTATTTGTGACTAGTGATTATAATGAGGTCTAATGATGAGATGCATGACCAAGGTAGCTTGAAAGGGGTACTTAGTAGGGTTGGTATTATGGTATGCCAACTATACATTGCATAAGTGTACCTTGGGGGTTGCTAAGGTGATGACTTTACTATGTTATGAATATAAATGTGATTTTGGCTTGTATCTACATTGAAGTTGCATATTGGTTTCCAAAACTTGATAAATGCATATTTTTCACTAAAATATCCTTTTTAGCATAATTTAAGGATTTTATGCATGCTTCCATACTTAGTACATATTATGTGCTAACCCCTTCTTCCTTCTACATCTTAGTGAGTGTAGGTTCCGGCTAGGTGACTTTCAGTCTCCTTTGAAGAAAACTTGGATTGCTTATCTCCAAGTTGTGGTGAGTCCTCAAGATCAAGGACGGGATTTCCTATTCTTAGTTTCATTTCGTATCTTGTATATTGAGACTTTTATTGATGTAAAGGGATAAGTCCCAAACTTTGTATTCCTATATTTTTAGATTGTAAATGAGACAAAGGGTCTAGATTCGTATGATTTTTCTTTTATGAAAATGGAGTTTGAACTTCGATTGTAAAGTTTTAAATTTCCGCATTATTTCTATTTCTTATGTCATGATGATGCTAGAGCCTTGTATGAAACCCCTTCGGGGTTGATTACGCCATGTTACGTCCAGGGGGTACCCCTGGGTTGTGACAACTCTATAGGCATAACAATACACCACAAAGCCATACGTACGCTCCGATAAGGTCAACACCAGAGTGGAAGTCAGTTTATCTTTCAACTGTAGAAAACTTTTCTCAGAAGCTTCAGACCACACAAACATAGCCTTCTTTTGGGTCAAAGTTGTCAACGGAGATGTAATGGAGGAAAATCCTTCAACAAACCTCCAATAATAACCGGTCAAGCCCAAAAATCTTCTAATGTCAGAAGGAGTTAGAGGTGCAAGCCAAATATTGACCGCATCTGTCTTTTTAGGATCTACCTCGATACCCTTGCTTTACATAATATGACCTAGCAAAGCTACAAACCTTAACCAAAATTCATACTTGCTAAACTTTGCAAAAAATTGCTGGTCCTTCAAAACTTACAATAAAATTCTCAAATGGTCCACATGTTAATTCTCACTCCTTGAGTATATCAAGATATCATCTATAAACACAATCACAAACATGTCTAGGTATTGCCTAAACACTCAATTCATGAAATCCATAAATGCCGCCGGAGAATTAGTCAATGAAAATGACATTACTAGGAATTCATAACGACCATATCGAGTTCAAAAAACCTTCTTGGGAATATCAACCCCTCTTACCCTCAATTGGTGATAACCCGAACGAAGATCAATCTTAGAGAAATAGCTAGCCCCTTGAAGTTGGTCAAACAAATCATCAATTCTTGGAAGAGGATATTTGTTCTTGATGGTCACTTCATTCAATTGACCATAATCAATACACATTCTAAGAGACCCATCTTTCTTTCTAACAAACAATACGGGTGAACCCCATGGAGAGATACTTGGTCAGATAAATCCTTGTCTATCAAATCCTTCAACTGTTCTTTCAACTCCTTTAACTCCGCTGGAGACATTCTATAAGGAGGAATAGAGATAGGTTGCGTATCCAGAAGAAGGTCAATACCAAATTATATTTTCTGCTCGGGAGGAATACCGAAAAAAATCATCGGGTAAAACTTCCGGGAACTCATTTACTATCGGAACTAACTCTAGAGAAGGCGTTTCAGATTCAACATACCTCACCCTAACAAGATTGTAAATAAACCCTTTGGAGATCATCTTACAAGCTTTAAGACAAGAGACAAATTGACCTATAGGCATAGAATTTTCCCCTTTCACTCAAATATAGGCTCATTTGGAAATTGGAATCTGACTACCCGAGTCCTACAATAGATAGTGGCATAACATACATGCAACCAATCTATAACAAAAAATCACATCAAAGTCAAACATGTCAAACTCTACCAAATCCACCAAAGTAACTCTATCGGATTAGGAAATGGGACATCCCCTATAGACTCTTTTAGCCAGTACCGAGTCATCAACAAGGGTAGAGAATGAAAAAGGTTTTACTAACACTTTGAGGAGCATATCAAACTTCATGGCCACAAAAGGTGTCACAAAGGACAATGTAGCATCGGATTCTAACAAGGAATACAAATTAATAAGAAAGACTTTTAACATAACGGTCACAACATTCGGGGAGCTCTCCTGGTCACCTCGGGATTGAAGAGCATAAAAGTTGTTTTTCTTTGGAGAATTTGAGTTTGAACCGCTTGGAGGAGATTGTTCGCCTTCTCTCCCCTTGGCCATGAACATCGGGCAAACTCTTATATTTTACCCACTCTTTTCCACAACAATAGCAATCATCCGTGCTAACTAGGACCTTACCATCATGTTTTCTTCCACACTTTGCACAATTAGGCCTATTCACATAAGAACCACCACTATTACCTCTTTGAGGTTTAGGGTTAGACACCCTAACATTGTTGAACCTTGGGGGAGGACTAGAGGAGCCTTGGTTGGAGAACCTTAGTTGACCTTGTCAATCGGACCTAGCATTGGAGTAGTTCCCATCATCGGTTCTAGCTCTTTTCACCTCCATATTCTTTTCGTTATGTTTTGACTCCTCAATTTTTTGAGCATATACCATAAGCCTTGAGGTATCAATGTCATGATGGGTAGTTGTGTGAAGACTGTAAATATTGTTAGTGTTGGTGGAGAAAACTCTGATCAAGCGCAATTTAAGGCGCTATACAATGAGGAAGTGAAATTCCTTTCTAATAAAGGAAGAGGTTATCATTCCAACTATCAAAGGTCAGGTGTAGATTTGGGTTGGAGAGAGATGATGGATTGAGAGATCGTGATAGGTAATGGTGTGATCGTAATACTACTTTGAAGGAAATGGATGGTTAAAAGGAAAGATACGTCCCACCTGATGAACGCCAAAAGCCCTAGGATAAAAGAGCTGACCCAGAGAAATTTCGTACGGAAGACATGCTCTCACGCATTCTCAATAAGGTAGAAGGGTCGGGCAAAGTTTTGAAAGAAATGAAAGAAGACGTCTCTACACTTAATCAGACGGTCACCTCCCATTCACTTTCAATCAAGCAATTGGAAACTCAAACGTGTCAAATTTTTTCTCATTTAAACCCAAGGCCAAAAGGGGGCCTACCAATTGATACCTTGGTGAACCCAAAGAATGATCCTTGAAAGTATATTCACATCATTTCACGACATTAAATAGTGCGCTTCTTGGGAAGAAACCTAAGTTTTTTATGCTTTAGTTTTTCTTTTGAATAATGGGTGTTGAATTTGTAGGTGGAAAACTGAATATGTTGGGAAATGGGTTATTTGGAGAGCCAAAAGTTTAGTAGACGACACGCTAAATTGGTCGGTGAGCCCCGACTTGGACCGCGTTAGAACCACCTAGCTTGAAGTAAAACTCTGTAAAACTCGGTAAGCTAAAAGCCTAGTCGGTGATTCGCCAAGCAGGTCAGTGAGCCCGTCTTTCTCCGCCGTTTGAACCCCAAAATGTTTTGGAGTACTGTAAAACTCGGTGAGCCAAAATACCACTCGGCGCCTCACCGAGTGGTTTAGTGGGCATGACTTACTCCGTCGAATGGAGAGCGAACTGAAAGGTTCTAAAGGCCAAACAGTTGAAAATTTCAAAATCCTTCATCTTCTCCCATTTTTAACTTCCATACTATCACCCCGATACTATATTTTTCACATTTTCCACATTTTTTACTTTCGTATCCTTGGGATCTTTGCTCGGATTACTTTTTGACTCTTTGCTGCCTAGAATTTCAAGTTCTTTTTCAGTATAATGGTTTGCTTTTCAAAACCCAAACTCTAATTGTGGTTGAACTCGAATGTAATCTGTAAATTGGTGTTGAATTTTTTTTGGTTATTGTGATTTAATCATTGTTAACTATTGGATTGCCGATAATTAAATGAATTCTTTCCTATTTGCTCGTATATGAATGATTCTCGTGCTCTTTGCTTGATGAAATTGGTTTTAAATTGTTGGGTTGTGTTGGTGTTGTGTTTTGTCTAGAGAGGTGAAATCTGAGTAACCCTAGATATGCCAAATGTCGTATTTTTCTCAATGATGGAGCGGTTGATGCCATTCTTTAGGGGAAAGGTTGTCAAATGGCCAATTTTGGCCAAATCAGGGGAAGTTTGAGTACCCCGAAGGCATGGGTAGTATGGGTCTAAATTAAATTTCATAGTGTATGTGTTTAATTTTGTTTTCGGGGCTACATGCTTGAATTTTAAGTGAGGGTGGAAAAACTGGCATGTTGGGCGACCGGTTTAGTGGTTCACAAAACACCCCGTCGATCGCCTTTAATTTCCTAAATTTGGTAAGTCTAATTCCATAACTTTCGGCGATAAGCCTGAGGTTGGAAAAAGTCATTCTTGATCGCCCTTATGCGCCCCTAATCCTTAAACTAAACTGTAACTTTCGGCGAGCTACTTGTAGCTCACCGATTGGTTTTAGTGATACAGCGAAAGGCCCTGGACATCACCGACTTGCTTTGAATTTTTGATATTTTTCTTCTGGAACATTCAGCTCGCGCCGAAGTGGTTCTGCGACTCTTTGAATGGTTCGGTGACTCTTCGAACAGTTCAGCGAATCTTTTATGCAGTTTATTTTCTGTTCTTTTTCTAGAACTTCTCCTAACAGGTTTCTATGTTGTTTGCAGAAATGGCTAGACCCAAGGTGTCTGAAGGAGACACGCGGCCCCAGAAGCGGGCATGTGGAATAACTATAATGAGGATGTAGCTGCATCCATAAAAAGGTGACCAAACTCCCTATCAAGGGAGGCAAAGGCAAGGGCAAGGCGCCTGTAGTCGAGACACCAAAGTACATCTCCGACAAGGAGGGAGTCTACGAGACTCACCTCACTTCATCAAATTACGAGAGGGATTCCGGTGCCTCAGACTACTCCTTCTCGTCCAACTGCAGCTCTAGCACATACTGTGGTCCTGGCGCCACGAGTACATGGTCCTCCTCCCTGGTCTCTCAACATACTAAAGGTCGAGGGATTAAGGAATATTATTGAGGAGAAGAGATTGTTCACAGATGGTTTGGTGGACAGGTATCTAGAGATATGGAACACACTCAAGTTCCATAAGTGCAAAATTTTCAGTAAACCCTGGGGCCCTTACATACCAAATTGGGTGCGGGAGTTCTATTCAGCCTGCGGAGACTTGGTGCCAAAATTGAAGAAGAAGGCCCAGGCCTTCAAAAAAGTTGACTCTGTGATAGTCCAGGGTGAGAAGGTCAAGTGCAAAAGTGAGGACATAAGTATTGTTTTGGGATGCACGTATAACTTCATGCATGACTATATCGATCTGATCAAGAGGAAGATGTTGGAGGACCTGAAGGGTTGGTTGTCACCCCTAATATCTGATTCCACCACGAGATGGATAGAGGGAGGTGTGCCCATAGAAAAGAAATATCTATATATTGCAGCTCAGTGCTGGTTCCGGTTCATCAACCGCACGATTATGACGTCCCAAAATGAATCCAATCTTAGACACCCAAAGGTAGCATGTTTAGGGTCTATCATTTCTCGCCATAAGCTGAATCTAGGGTAATTGATTAAGTAGGAGATGACTATGAGGGCCAAGTAGAGACAAACTTCGCTCCCATTCTCAGTGTTAATCACCGAGCTATGCAGACGGGCTTGTGTTACTCGAGATGAGAAGACGAATGTAGAGGAGACACCCACCTCCTCTACTGAAATCCGATGTATTGAGGCTGAGTACCAGCGAGATGAGGCTAAAAGGAGGAGGGCAGATCCATTGGACACATCCTTGGAGGTTGATGTTGATATAGTCCCTACAGAAGCAGTCATGCCTAATCAGGCAAGTAGACCCTCAGGTACATCTGTACCTCCTTCTTCTGAGACTCCTTCTCTTCTGGTGCACCCTCTCCCCCTAGATCTTCTACTGCTGCTGCTTCTACTTTTAAGCCTCCGATCACCTAGGCAATGCTTTACAAGATGGGGTACTTAGACAAGTTTGCTGTTGTGTGTGACTATTGGTAAGAGGCCACTATTCCTAGGATAATCGAGAGGGCCATTGTTGCTGATTTGTTACCCCTCCGAGCTGATATCGATATCCACAAGTTTTCCCTTGATGCCTTGATTGTGAGAATGGCGGATTGTGAGAAGGGCCAAGGAGCCACTGATGAGGAGACGACCTTAAAGGTCGATATTACTGAGCTGAGAAAGGATCTAGATGATTAGCGTTTCAAAGAAACTCCATCCAATACTAAGTGTCAACATAAACCCAACTAAATGAGTTGGGGTCGATCCGACATAGAGTAGTTTCCTTTTGAATTCGACTATGAAAGGATGACAGTGATCTTTTAAGCTGAACAAACAAAACTCTTAGGAATCTATTAACCAAACTCAAAAATGTTGTTGCCAATCTAAATGAACAGTTGTCAGACTACCAAAGCACTTCAACAATCAACAAGAGACAATCAAATACGGAGGAAATATTTGGGGAATTGACTAACCAACTGCTATACTCGATTCAGCGGATACAAATCACTAACCAACCATGTTAATTTGTTAAGAGTAGGATGTGTTTTAGACAAAGCACTTTTCTCTCGAACAAGTTCCTTATTTCCACTGCGTTCTTTCTACCCTCAATGTATATCATAAGAAGACCAACCCACAATCTCATTAAATCTACTCTCTCGAGCAAGACACAAAGAATGGGGCCTGGGTTTCACTTTTTCAAGATGAAACCGCCAAGACCCACTATCTAAGGATGCCAAGTTACTACCTTAGCTCTACACATCTTTCTCAAGCAAGTGTAAAACCCTGAAGTACATCACAACAAACATACAATATAGGAGTTAAACCACGCTAATCACTTAGACCCATTTCAAATTAAAGTCGAAGATCAATAATTACAAACACCCATTAAATCAAACATAGAAATTGGTTTCAAAGTCAAACCCCCAAGATTGGGGTTTTAGCCAAACATCGTAAAAAGATGAAATTCGATACCTACTAAAATCTCCATAACTGGGTATTAGAAAATCAAAAGTCTACTATGAAGAATCTTTTTGCTATTACAATACCCAATTGAAAATAGTGCAAAAAAATTTCAAAATCAATATTAGCAGTGTTTTTGCTCTCTTTCCTTTTTTTCCTCACATTTTCAAAATGCCTTCTCTCTCTTCTAAAAATAAATTTATACAAATCTGTGGTGTGGCTTCTTGGGTCATTCGGCGAGGAAAGTCGGGCATTTCTGACCCTTTGAGTGACCCGCCGATCGTCCTCTCATCTCGCCTTCTTTCCTCACATTTTCCTTTCCCAGCTACTGTAATGTTAAGCGATCCAGATAGGGATTGCCGTTCCATTCCGTCATGTGCCCTTTAGTCTCTTAGCTCGCCAATTTGCATTCGCCTAGGTCTCCATTAGTACTTTTTGGCGACATGGACGTCCTTCGCCGATAGGCATTGCAGTTCGTAGAAGTTCCTACTATTTTAGGATCATTGGTCTTTAAATTAAGGCGATCCAGGGGTAGCTTGGTGATCCGACGAGTTCTCTTGGTGATCCATTGAGTTCTCTCAGCGATCATCAAGCTTGATTTCTTGTCCTTTTTACTTATTAATGCCCTAGCTTTGTTCCTCAAACCATGTACCCAAAAATCAAGGATTTAACATCAATTATTGGCAAAAGTCAACCATTTGAGGACACTAAATCTATATAAACAAATCCCTAAATGAGTCCAAATCTTTGTCTCATCAACACCCCCAACTTAAACTTTTGCTTATCCTCAAGTAAAACTCAAGTTCAGCAGTTCAAAAAGGATGTCTCAAACAGTGCTACCTATGACTCAATGTAATGACCCAAGGTTACCCCCTAGACGTAGCATTGTGTACTCTACCCCAAAGGGGTCTCACACTAGTCTTTAGCATAATCATAGGCTTAAGTAATATAAATGATGTGGAATTTAAAACTTTTTACAATCAAAGTCTTTTTCATAAAACCAATATATGAGCCCAGACCTTGTCTCAATAACCATCTAATAGAATAAAGAATCAATAAGGGAAACAACCTTTACAACACCGTTTCAAAAGATAAAGCACAAAGAACTAGAAATGAATAAGTCTTGTCCTCAAATGATGAGTATTCACCAAGCGTGGAGAATAGTCAATCCAAGCTCTACTCAAATGAGAAATACGCCTCAACGATCTGAACCTACACTTATAGAAAAAGGTAGAAAATATGGGTAGCACAAAGATTATACTAAGTATGGACACCATGCATAAAAATCCTTAAATCATGCAAAATGGGACATTTTAGTTGAAACTATGCACTTTGTCAATTTTAAGAATCATCATGTACATTTAGAGTAATTACATTGTCAACCATTCCATATGTAACCCTAGGCTATACTTGTGCAATGCATAGGTAAGATCCCATACTCCTATCTATGCTAAGTATCACTTTTAGGCCACCATAATCATGCATAACATACCTTGACCTCATCTATAGCAAAACTTCATAGACAAGGAAGCATTCATGTTCTTAGGTTGTACAAGTAAAGTCACTCTTAGCAACAATCCATATCATGCATACATAATTTCATATATAGTCATAGCATAAGGAAACCACACCTTAACCCCTTTGTAAGTCTACTTGTGCAATGTATAAGTGAAGTCCCATACCCCCATTTACACTAAGTAAAGCTCATTAAGAAGTTTTAAGTATAGTTCATGTTCATCTTCATGATTCATGTAAATCATGCATTAACTCATAAAGTATCATGTCATAAAGGAACATACCACAATCACTCTAAAAGCCTACTTGTGCAATGCATGAATGAAGTGCCATACTCCCAGTCATACTAAGTAGAACCTCTTAAGGGACCTTAGTACATTACCTATGTTTTTTTTCATAGTTCATGTTTTTGTTCTTGTCATGTCATGGTTCATGTTCTTGTCATGTAAGGAAATATATCCTTAACCGACATAGACCATGTGAGCTACATGGAATCCGATATCTTGCCCCCACAGCGAAAAGAGGTTTCCTTTTTGCCTAAAGTAGAACTCATGTATTAGCTTCTAGGTGGATCCACTTGCTAAAGACCTATGTGGGAACATAGTTACGGGATAAGGAGATTGCTACTAGAAACCCAGACTAACTGAGGTAACAAATTTCCATCTAATGAGATAACTGTGTTTGGAACCCGGACTAATTGACGTAAAAGGAACCCATTGGGAAGACGGACTAACTGATGTAAAAGCTTCCATCTCATATTCGTATCCACTCGGTGCTAAGCAAAATTCCCTTTAATATTTATGTTAAGTATTTACTTAAGTTCATGTTCATGAAAGAATGCCCTACCACTCAAACCAACATGGTATCATGAAATCTGATAGATTCATTAGCTGAGAATGGCCTTTCAACCTTAGAATCATTAGTATGTGAGCAAACTTTTCACATCATGTTCATAGTGTTTCATGAGAATAACCTTTCAATCAACACAACAACATTTTTATAATCATAGAGAATTCATGCATAATCATGTGTAAGGGTATGGGGAGAATGATCTTGCAACAATACCACAATTATACTACACTCATAGGTTCTTCACTATCTAAGTGAATCATAAGCTCATACATAATTCTCATCAACATGTACAAACCCACATAATTTGCCCTCAAGTCTATTAATTAAACTAAACCCAAACTTCCAGAATTACTACATTAGATAGGGGGAATATCATGATTCAACAACTTAATTAATATAAACATAATCAATTGACATGCTCCCATAATCAATAAACGCACATCATAAGTTCACAATATAGAAATATGGGGGATTGATGGGTTCTTTGGGGTATTTCATCATAAATCAACAGTTAAACATCAATTCAATCATAATCCATCAAAAATCAATCACTGAAAATGATCTGAAAAAGAACCCATGACTTAGATTGAAACCCTAGGTTTTGGTGGGGAATTGGGAGCTTTGAAGGGATTATATGGGTGAAAGCTTCTCATAGATGAAAAGCCACCATACCTCAGGAAGAATTCCTCACCAAAATTGAAGAGAAAAGGCTGCTCCTTGAACCCTAAACTTGACCTTGTTCTTGTTTTTCAGTGGAGTCTTAGAGAGAGAAATATTGGAGAGGGGATTTGTTTTTAAGCTTGAGTCTTGTGAGTTATGAGGTGTAAAGGAGGTGGTTAATAGTTAAAAAGTACTTATATATGTCTAAATAAACAATAGAAACTGTCCCCACCCTTAATTATTTAAAATAGAAATTACTTAAAACTAGGCACCCTTGACCGAGATTGGGGCAAATTGGAAGGGCCCTATCCACAACCTCCACCCACGGGGCGTGGAAGGACCCACGGACCGTACTGGTCACTCATGGGTTGGGTCTGCAGCCCCTCATTTTGGCCAACTCAAGTCCCCCCATTCACGAGACCCCACCCACAGGGCATGAGTGGGTCTACAAACCGTGTTGCTAATTCGTAGCTTAGACAGAGACTTTGGCAAGGCAAGGGGAGGTCCAGCCTTGACCCATAACCCCCACCTATGGGGCGTGGGTCCACCCACGGCTCGTGGGTGCCCATTTCGTGGGTGGCTGCCTCTTGACATCTTTTTGGCTGCCATCAAGGTCCTCGTCAAGGACCCTTGGTTGGTTCTTGGGGTGGTCATTCCTTGACGTTTAAGTCCAAAAAAAATTGTACTAATTAATGGAGGATATTTTACGACTCTAATTTTTACGTTAATCCCCATTTAGGCTACTAGTTTACATATTAGGCTCTAGCTTAGATTATTAGTTTCATCCTCGAATGACCATCTAGACACTAAAATAATTTAGAAACTCAAGACTGGCAGCCCATCATGCATGAAACATTAAAATATGGAAAATTTATTTCTTGCACTATTCAAAAGGAGAAAACTTCAATTCCATCTCAAGACATGGTCAATGCAATACAAGGAAGTAGGAACTACATCTACCAATCCAATATGCATGAAATTTAACTTTTCACATGTTCCTAGGAGGAACTACCTTATCCAACTAAAAGCAAGCTCAACACAAAACCATGGAGTGAATATGCTATTTAATCACAAGCATAGCAAATCATGTTCATCAAATCACCTCATGAATTCAAATATGCCATCATCATACTAAAACGCATAATCAACATGAGGGATATATAAATCATAAAACTCATTTTTTTTCAAACATTAATTTCATCAAGAACATGCATAACATAAGGAAATCATGGAAAAACTCATACACTACACATGAATCCCAAAACACTAAAACTCAAGAGGAACTACTTACCTCAAGCTTGAATAGGAGTACAAGGAAAAAGGTGAGGTTAGCGGGACTTCATATCGGCCTCAGCCTCCCATGTAGCACCCTCAACTAAATTATTCCTCCATAAAACCTTTACGGAAGCTACTTCCTTGTTTCTCAACTTTTATACTTGCCGGTCAAAAATTTCTAGCGAAACTTCCTCATAGGATAGACTCTCATCAACTCCTAACCCCTCTAAGGAATGATGGATACCGGATACCCAATGCACTTCTTAAGCATGGAAAGATGAAACACCGGGTGAACCGGAGCCAACTAATTTGGTAAGTCTAACTCATATGCAACTTTCCCAACACGTTTCAAGATTTTGTATGGGCCCACATACCAGCAACTAAGCTTTCCATTTTAACCAAACCTCATAACACCTTTCATAGATGAGATTTTAAAGTAGACCCAATCACCAATTTCAAATTCTAGATCCCTCCTTCTAACATCAGCATATGACTTTTGCCAACTTTGGGCCGTCTTGAACCTCTCTTTAATCAGTCGAACTTTTTCAATGGCCTCATAAACTAGTTTGAGACAAATTAAAGAAATTTCAGCTACTTCAAACCAACCAACAAGAGATCTACACCTCTTACCATACAATGCTTCAAAAGGAGCCATGGCAATACTTGTGTGGTAAGTATTATTGTAGGCAAACTCTATCAATGGTAGATGGTCGTCCCAATTACCCTTGAAATCTATAACACATGCCCTCAACATGTCCTCTATTGTTTCAATGGGGCGCTCCACTTGACCATCCGTTTGAGGGTTGAAAGAAGTACTAAGCTTAACATTGGTACCAAGATCTTTTTGAAATGCCTTCCAATATGTGAAGTAAATTGAGTACCCCGATCCGAAATAATAGACAAAGAAACCCCATGCAACTTTACTATCTCCTTAATGTACAATTTGGCATAGTCTTCTGCCAAATAAGAAGCTATTACGGGAAAAAAGTGGGCTGATTTTGTCATCCTATCCACAATGACCCAAATAGAATCATGTTGCCTTCGAGTACAAGGCAAACCCACAACAAAGTCCATATTCACATCCTCCCACTTCCCAGTGGGGAATATCTATGTGTTGGGACAAACCTCCCGGTCTTAGGTGTTCGGCCTTAACTTGTTGACAATTCAGACATTTGGCCATAAAACCCGCTATATCCTTCCTCATGCCATTCCACTAATAGACTTACTGTAGATCACGGTACATCTAGGTGGCTCCCGGATGAATAGATTATTGCGAACCATGAGCCTCTTCTAAAATTTGCTCTCTCAATTCATCAACATCCGGAACACATAACCGACCTTGGTACCTAAGCACCCCATCTCCCCCTTGGGAGAAAGCCTCAACGGACTTGTTGAGTACTGATTCTTTCAACTCCATCAACATGGGATCAAGGCCTTGTATGGACTTCATGTCCATTAAAAAGGATGATTCGGAACCATTATGGACCATTACGCCACCCTTGGTGAAATCCACTAGTTGGACACCTAACCAGGCAAACCTATGCACATCACGAACCAATTCCTTCTTCTTATCTGGTGCATGAGCCACACTACCTATGAACAATCAACTTAGGACTTCCGCAACGACGTTAGCCTTGTCGGGGTGGTAAAGAAAACTCATGTCATAATATTTTCAAATTCTAACCACCTTCTTTGTCGGATATTCAATTTATTTTGGATAAAAACATATTGAAAACTTTTGTGATCGGTGAATACATAAACATGCACCCCATATAGATTGTGCCTCCATATTTTAAAGGCAAATACCACCGCCGCTAATTCAAGGTCATGGGTCGGATAATTCTTTTCATGAATCGTAAGTTGCCTTGAAGCATAGACAATCACCTTACTGTGTTGCATGAGCACACATCCTAACCGCACTTTTGAGGCATCACAATATACCACAAACCCATCGGTACCCTCCGGTAAGGTCAAAATCGGAGCAGAAGTAAGCTTATCTTTCAACTCTTATAAGCTTTTCTCACAAGCCTCTGACCATACAAACTTAGGTTTCTTTTGAATCAATGCTGTCAACGGAGAAGCAATGGAGGAAAAACCCTCAACAAACCTCCTCTAATAACCGGCCAAACCGAAAAAGCTTCTAATATCAGTAGGAGTTAGAGGTCTTGGCCAACTCTTGATCGCATTCGTCTTCTTAGGATCTACCTCAATACCCTTACTAGAGACGATATGGCCAAGGATGGCTACAGACCTTAGCCAAAACTCGTATCTAGCAAACTTTGCATACAATTGGTGGTCATTAAGGACTTGCAATAAAATCCTTAAATGGTTCATATTATCAATCTCACTACTTGAATAGATCAAAATATCATCGATAAAAATGATCACAAACCTATCAAGGTATTTCTTAAACAACTTATTCATTAGGTCTATGACTGCCGCCGGGGCATTAGTTAAGTCAAATGACATCACAAGGAAAACATAGTGCCCATACCTAGTTTGGAAAGCCGTCTTGGGTATATCAATTCCTCTCACCCTTAGTTGATGGTAGCCCGAACGAAGGTCAATCTTTGAAAAGTAACTAGTCCCTTGGAGTTGATCAAACAAATCATCGATTCTCGGAAGGGGATATTTATTCTTTATGGTTACCTTGTTCAATTGGCGGTAATCTATACACATTCTAAGGGATCCATCCTTATTTTTAACAAACAACACCGGAGCACCCCATGGAGAGATACTCAATTGAATAAAACCCTTGTCTAGCAAATGCTTCAATTGCTCCTTCAACTCTTTCAACTCGGCCGAAGCCATTCTATATGGAAAAATGGAAATAGGTTGTGTATTTGGCAATATAACAATGCCAAAATCTATTTCCCGCTCGCGAGAAATGCCGGGCAAGTAATTGGGAAAGGCTTCCAAAAATTCATTCACCACGGGGACTGACTCTAGGGAAGGGGTTTCGGGCTCCACATCCACCACCCTAACAATATGGTAAATGCACCCCTAGGAGATCATTTCTGAGCTTTGAGACAAGAAACAAATTAACCTCTAGGGATATATTTGCCCCCCTCCCCCCACACTTCCATTCTAAAGTAGGCTCATTTGGGAATTGAAAATTAACCACCCGAGTTCTACAATAAAATGAGGCAAAGCATGCATGCAACCAATCCATACAAAAAATGACATCAAAGTCTAACATGTCTAACTCTATCAAATCCACCAACGTTACTTTATGATACAAAGAAATAGGACAAATCCTATAGACACTTTTTACCACTACTGAATCCCCAACCGAGGTAGACACCGAAGAAGGCTCTATTAACACTTCATGGAGTATTTCAAGTTTCATAGCCACAAAAGGTGTAACAAAGGACAAAGTGGCATCGGGGTCTAACAATGCATAAACATCAATAGAAAAGACTTGTAACATACCGATCACCACATCCGGGGAGCTCTTTTGGTCACCTCGGAATTGAAGAGCATAAAAGCGGTTTTTCTTGGGAGAATCAAAGTTTGAACCACTAGGAAGTGATTGCTTGCCCTATCTTCCTTGAGCCTTTAGCATGGGACAATATCTCATCATATGACTACTTTTCACAAAAAAAAACCATTCGTTCAAACAAGATACTTACCATCATGTCTCTTGCCACACTTGGCATAAGAAGGCCTTGACATAAAAGATCCACCACCATTGCCTCCTTGAGGCTTAGGATTAGGTGCCCTACCCTTTTTGACCCTTGGAGAACAAGAGGAGCCTTGGTTGAAGAACCTTCTCTTTAACCTTCGTCGATCTTGACTCTCAAACTTACCCTTGGAAGAATTCCCATCATCGATCCTTGTTCTCTTCACTTTGCTATTTTTCTTCCTAAGTTTTGTCTCCTCAACTTGTCAAGCATAAACCATTAGATGTGAGATGTCCATATTATCATGTAGCATGTACACACAACATTCTTCTTCAATCAAGTCGGGAACACCGGTCACAAATCGACTCATCTCATCCCTCAGATTTGCCACAAAAGACAGAGGATACTTGGATAACTTAGTGAATTTTAGAGAATATTCTTGAGCACTCATACCTCCTTGACGAAGGTTGATAAATTCCTCCACCTTAGCTTCCCATTTATTTCAGGGAAAGAACCTATCAAGGAATGCTTTCTTGAACACCTCCCAATCTATGGGACCCGCTTCAACAGATCTATTACCCTTCCATTGAATATACCATACTTGGGCCACGTCCTTCAATTGGTAAGACACTAGTTCCGCTTTCTCTATAGAAGTCACCACCATAGAATCAATGATCTTATAGACCTCCTCCACTAACTCTTGAGGGTCTTCACCCATTTTATAACCAAAGAACATATTAATGTTCATTCTTGTGAAATCTCTCAACTTTGAAGCCACGGTGTTTGCATTAGGGTTCACATGAGCTCTAGCTTCCCTATTGACTTGGGCCGTGATGGCTTGAGTCAATATTTGTAGAGCCGACCTTATTTCCACATTTGTCATAGTCCCCTCATCTTTAGGAGCTTGAGGAACTTGAGGACCTTAGGGACTTTAGTGAACTTGGGTTGGAACTCCCTCATTCACAATCTCCTCTTCCATCCTTCTTGTATTCGCCCTTTCTGTATTCATATCCTATAGACAAAATATAAGGGTTAGGAAAAGGACTTCATAGAGTTAAAACACTAAGGTATGACTAAAGAGTAATGAAAGAAGTGAAATTTCCTAAACATCTTATAGCCTATCATTTATAAGTGTGGCGCGCTTCAAACTCATGAACAAGACTCTACTAGATGTGGTTCATGAGACATCATCCTAGTATAATTCTAAACCTTGTGGTCTGATTACAAAGTTTGTCACGACCCAGGGGTACCCCTAGACGTAACATGAGGTACTCAACCCCGAAGGGGTCTCATACAAGCCCTTAGCATAATAATAGACATAAGTAATAGAAATGATGCAAAATTTAAAACTTTTTACAATCAAAGTCTTTTTCATAAAAACAATATAAGAGTCTAGACCTTGTCTCAATAACCATCTAATACAATAGAGAATCAATAAGCTTCACAGCCCTTTACAACATCATCTCAAAAAATAAAGTACAAAAAACTGGAAATTAATAAGTCTTCTCCTCGAACCATGAGGACTCACCAAGCATGGAGAATAGTTAATCCAAGCTCTACTCAAAAGAGAAATACGCCTCCACGACCGAAACCTACACTTATAGAAAAATGTTGAAAATATGGGTTAGAACAAAGATTGTACTAAGTATGGAAGCCATGCATAAAAATCCTTAAATCATGCAAAAAGGGGCATTTTAGTTGAAACCATGCACTTTGTAAATTTTAAGAATCATCATGCACATTTAGAGTAATTACATAGTCAACATTCCATATGTAACAATAGGCTATACTTGTGCAATGCATACGTAAGATCCCACATTCCTATCTATGCTAAGAATAACATTTAGGCAACCATAATCATGCATAACATACCTCGACCTCATCCATAGCCAACATTCATAGACAAGGAAACATTCATGTTCTTAGCTTGTACAAGTAAAGTCAGTCTTAGGAATAATCCATACCATGCATACATAATATCATATATCATAGCATAAGGAAACCATACCATAACCCCTTTATAAGTCTATTTGTGCAATGTATAAGTAAAGTCCCGTACCCACATTCACACTAAGTAAAGCTCATTAAGAGGTTATAAGTATAGTTCATGTTCATGTTCATGATTCAGGTAAAGCATGAATTAACTTATAAAGAATCATGTATTATCTTCTAGGTGGATCCACTAGCTAAGGACCTATGTGGGCACATAGTTATGGGATAAGGAGATTGTTATTAGAAACCCGGACTAACTTAAGTAAAAGGTTTCCATCTCATGAGATAACTGTGTTGGGAACCCGGACTAACTGAGGTAAAAGGAATCCATTGAGAAGCCAGACTAACTGACGTAAAAGTTTCCATCTCATATTTGTATCAACTCGGTACTAAGCATAATTCTCTTTAATATTCATGTTAAGTCTTTATTTAAGTTCATGTTCATGAAAGTATGCCCTAGCACTCAAACCAACATGGTATCATGATAGGTCATTGATTCATTAGGTGAGAATGACTTTTCAACCTTAGAAGCATTAGTATGTGAGTAAACCTTTCACATCATGTTCATAGTGTTTCATGAGAATATCCTTTCAACCAACACAACAACATTTTCATAGTAATAGACAATTCGTACATAATCACGTGTAAGGGTATGGGGTTATGATCTTGCAACAATACCACAATTACACAATAGTCATAGGATCTTCACTATCTAAGTGAATCATAAGCTCATACATAATTCTCATCAACATGTACAAACCCACATAATTTGCTCTCCAAGGCTATGAATCCAACTCAACCCAAACTTCTAGAATTACTAAATTAGATAGGGGAATATCATGATTCAACAACTTAATCAATATAAACATAATCAATTGAGATGCTCTTATAATCAATCAACCCACATCATAAGTTCCCAATTTAACAATATGGGGGATTCATGGGTTCTTGGGGGGATTTCATCATAAATCAACAATTAAACATCAATTCAATTATAATCCATCATAAATCAATTATTGAAAATGATTTTAAAGAGAACCCATGACTTAGATAGAAACCCTAGGTTTTGGGGGGAATCGGGAGCTTTGAAATAAAGTTTTGAAGGGACTTTATGGGTGAAAGCAACCCATAGATGAAAAGCCACCATACCTTAGGAATATGTCTCACGAAATTGAAGGGAAAAGGCTGCACCTTGAACCCTAAACTTGACCTTGTTCTTGTTCTTCAATGGAGTCTTAGAGAGAGAAATATTGGACTGGGGAATTTGTTTTTAGTTTGAGTCTTGTGAGTTATAAGGTGTAAAAGAGGTGGTTATTAGTTAAAAAGTAATTATAAGTCTAAATAAACAATAGAAATCATCCCCACCCTTAATTAATTAAAATAGGAATTACTTAAAACTAGGCACCCTTGGCCGAGATTGGAGTAGCTTGGCAGGCCCCTATCCACGACCCTTACCCACGGGGTGTGGATTGACCCACAGACTGTACTGTTCACTCATGGTTTGGGTTTTCAACCCCTCATTTTGGCTAACTCAAGCCCCCACTCATGAGCCCCACCCACGAGGCGTGAGTGGGTGGGTCCACGAATCGTGCTGCTAATTTGTAGCTCAGACAGAGACTTTGGCATGGCAAGGGAAGGTCCATCCTTCAACCACGACCCCCACATATGGGACGTGGGTCCACGCACGGCTCATGGGTGCCCATTTCGTGGGTGGTTGCCTCTTTACAACTTTTTGGCTTCCATCAAGGTCCTCCTTAAGGAGCCTTGGTTGGTCCTTGGGGAGGGATGAGGGGTCATACCTTGACGTTTAAGTCCAAAAACACTTGGACTAATTAATGAAGGTTATTTTACGACTCTAAGATTTACGTTAAACACCATTTCGGCTATTAGTTTACATATTTGTCTCTAGCTTAGTCTATTAGTTTTCAAGAGTGTTACACTTAACCATGAATACTGATATACCTTGAGTTTATGGTAGTTTTAATACATTTCACTTAAGAGTTATGTGTGTCTAGGGCCATTTTGTATTAGAATTAATGTTTATTTTGTTATATTTGTAGGAAATAGGCTTGGACGAGGTCAAGAGAAAGACAACTGAAATTCTGTAGAAGTAGCCACCCACGGGAGTGACCTACGGACCGTAGGTCTAGTCACGGTCCGTTGTTGGGCTGCCATGGACTGATCCTCAAGGAAATCTGACCAAATGTGGAACTACGAAAGAGAGTGATGAATTGATTAATAGATTTTGAGTTCCAGTACCTAAGGAAAAGTTCTAAGTGTGGAGCCACAGAAGGGGACCCATGGACCATAGGTCAATCTGTGGTCTGTACTGCACGTGTCTGTCGTTTGTCTCTAAAAGTTAAAGGTTCCAGCTTCTGAGAAAAAGTCTAAGTCTTGAACTACGGAAGGTACTTACTGATCGTAGGTCGATCCACGGTCCGTAGGTCAGTCTCGTCGATCGAAGCTGCGTCGAGCAGTTTATTTCTTTATTTCGTTTCCATTTTTTAGGACAAGTTTTTCTATAAATAGGGTATGTAAACCTTGTTTTTGGGGGTTAGACATTATTGGTAACTTTTAGTTCTTGGTATTTTCTTGGGAATTAACATGTAAACTTTTGGCAATTTGATTTCCTAAATTCGGTTTATAAGATTTTTGTTTTGAATTTCAATTGGAGAATACAAGTTTCTTCTACTCAATACGTAAGTTCATGAATTCTTCTACTATAATTACGAATTGTGTTCTTACAAGCATGAGTAACTAAATCCACAACTACGGTTGTGGGAACGATGAGCAATTAACAACGTATGAATAATAACTAAGTAATTCTTGACTAGTGTTGATGTATGTATTGTTAATTCTTTCATTTAGAAGTCATTTTAACGAGTGCAAGCGTTAAAACTCACCTTGTTGCTACTTGCCAGACCAAAGAGGTGGTTAATAAGAAAAGAATTATCAACAGAGATTCAGTATGATACTATCTAATAGTCTAATGTCACTTGGTGCGAGGGTGAAAACTAAGCCACACATTGATGTGATGTCTAATATGAGGTAAATGTAAGAGTTATTAAATTAGACACACGTAGCCGGACCAGTGTGCAGGGTGAAATTTCCTATTTGGCGGACCAGGCACTTAGGGATACATAACTTACCACTTTGCATGTGATTCACTAGGAAAGGATTACTATTATTAGGATTACAGTGTTAAGAGCTTATTTGGAACACATACACCCTAGTTTCTCTCTCTCATTGATAACAACAAAGTTCGAATCTTGCTCACTTGTTACTTGACTACAATCAGTTATTTGTTACACAAAACCCCCCCTTTACTTACATGTCTCAGAAATAAGTTGACTAAATGGATATAATTGTGAGTTAAGTTTAAGTCTAAACCATATTCCTCGTGGGATCGACCCCAACCTACAAGTTGGATTCTTTATTTGACAACGATCGCTTAAACTTCTTTATGAAGATGTAATTTGAGCGTAGATCCGTTTCATGGGTCTGTTGCACGTGAAAAATCTTCTAAGTGAGGAACCACTAAGGTGGACTACGGTCCGTAGGTCAACCTACGGACCGTTCTGCACATCCATGGTTCCTATCTGAGACCGAACCTTTTGGGATCTCTGACCTATAGAGGGGACCCACAGACCATAGGTACCCACCGTAGGTGGCCACTGATGCTACTGTACATAATTTTTATTTTTATTTTGTTTTGGTTCTTTCTTTAGTCTAAATTTTTTTCGAGTGTGTTATTGGTTTAGTTTGGTACTAACCAAGCTTACACATGTACCATGGCTCCCAAGAAAGCTCCAACCTTTGTCGTAAAGGGAAAGTCAAAATCTATGGCACCCTTGTTCATGCTGATTGACGAAGATACTGATGCAGAGACCGATCCTGCATATGTTCCACCTGCCACAAGGATATTCCCCACATCACCTCGCACTACCCAAAATCAAACCCGACAGGTGATTCCTGATATGGTCACTGCCTTCTAATCTGATGAAGAGGATACACCGATCGGTTCACCGGCTGGTTCTCAGTCCACTTCTGGCTCTGATTCTTGCTTCGACTTCGCTTCTGGATCCAGTTCACACAGTAGGACTACCTCGTTTGATGAGGGTACTAGTGTGGGGGACATTCCAGTGCCGCCAAACACCGACCCTACTCCAGTTGCTGATGAGCCAAACCGGTGATGTGTATGTGGTCAGTTAAAAATATACAGGGATACGAGGATGATAACTGAGAAGGAGAGGATTGCTCGTATTGTCTCTGATGAGCATCGGGTTCTCACATGCAGCTTGCTCACCGCCCCTACCATTCATAAGCTCTTCAAGAGACACAGGTGCGAGTGGATGGCCCGTATCCCATGGTACTATAGCGACGAGATCGTGAGGGAGTTCTACGCTTCCTACATAGCCACCCTTCGAGGTTATATCGACAGATGGGCCAAGCCCGCCGCCCAGGCTCTACTCACATCGACACTAGTTCATGGGTTCTTAGTTGATATATCAGAGGCTACTATCTGCAGATTCCTCTACGGCCCGGGCTACACTCTAGCAATCAACACAACCAAGTTTTATTATCGATCGGACATTGTGAGGAGCGGGGTATTCCAGAGGAATGCAGAGCAGATGGAGGTTCTATTGCGCTGGTTGGCCCGTCACCTTGATACAGATGGAGAGTGGGCCGAGTGGGTCAGCACCCTGAGTTTAGGCATCAAGAAAGTCACCTTGACTTTTGTGGACAAATTCTTCTGGCTATTGGTGAGAAACAATGTGTCTCCTACGCAGGCAGAAAATGTTCTTACTTGGGACCGCATAATCATAGTTGCAGGGTTTGAGATGGATTTTGCCTGTATGATTATTGTGGAGATACACGAGAGGGCCTTCAAGGCAACCACCACTTACCCCTTCCCATGCCTCATTTTTAAGTTGTGCAGAGATGCTGGAGTGCCAGTTTGGTATTGCAACAAAGTGATCCAGATGATCAAGACCCTGGATTTAGGCCTGATTTGAGATGAGGCCAATGTGGCTGAACCGCACAGAGAGCCACATGTTGAGGTGCCACCACTGGGAGCGAACTTATTTGCATTCTTCGGCCGCCAGTCAGGACCCTAGCTCATCGACAACCACCCTCTCTTCAGGGTCAATTGCCGTGCCATTAGTTCGAGTCCAGAAGTTTGAGGCTCACATGGCTACCCTTCTTCAGTTTGTGAGGCCGTGGATGCAGCGTGTGATTGAGGAGTCCGCGACTAGGGTTGAGCAGCAGATGGTGCAGATGATGGACCGAAAGGTTTAGGCCATTCACCAGTACCTTGATGCATTTGAGTTGCGTGTCTTAGAGCGACCACCCCCCACCACATATATCTCTGCTTTTTGGACATAGTTAGCTAGTCTCCGGGCTGATCTTGACACCATCCTAGCTCCACCAGAGACTGAGCCTGAGTCGGCCCCCATGGCACTGGTTGATAATACGGTGTTCGATGGTCTATTAGGGGATGAGATGCCGCATCTTGCTTCTTCCCATCATGCTTGGAAGCATATGCTCTCCAGTCAGGCGTCTGATGATACTGAGGCCGGGAGAGTTAGCAAGAAGGAGCACCAAAAGTTTGTGGTGGCTCATAGGGCATCTATCATTGATGAGAAGTTGCGGAAGCAGAGGATTAGAGAGATTGGTGTTGGTGCCTCTAGCAGTTTGAGAACTACTGATGGTACGACGAGAGTTGATATTAGCACTACTGAGGGTGCTGAGATGGTTGATGCGGGCACTACTGAGGGTGACCCAATTGTTGATCCTGCGAGCTCTGGGAAACCAGACCCACCCGCTTGTTTATAAGTCTTCGACACTATGCGCCACATGTTTGTTTCACCCGATCCTTTATTCTTTATTTTTTGTGCATTGGGGACAATTGCACTCAATTTTTTTGGGGGTGGGGTAAGTGGATTGTGAGTTACAGGGTGAGGTCTAAGTAACACCTTAAAATATTTCCTTGGCCCCGGTCCCTCCTTGGACATGTGCACCTTGACTTAGGCCAAAACCCTAAGTTGAGGGTGGCTAAGCCAAAAGTGACCTTGATCTTAACCCTTATCCGACATCGTACAATGTGCACCTCAACTAATGCAAAATGCATAAGTTGAGGGTGGCTATGAAAGAGGAAACCAAATGGAAAAAAGGGTATGAAAAGAGTTTAGTGTTGAAAAGAGAAAAAAATTGAAAGAGGATGTGACTTTGTGCGAAAAAGGCAAAAATATGATAAGTGAAAGTGTGGAAGAAGAAAAAAAGAAAGTGAAAAAGAAAAAAAATAAGTGTCACAGAGTCAAAAGTCGCATCCATGTTGAAAAAGGTTGAGGGAAAGAAAGTGAAATGAAAAGATGCCAGAAATAGGTAAAGGAAGAGGTAAATAGCCAATGTAATGTCAAGGAGGGCAGAAAGTCACTAAAAAGTACCCAAGTGTACCACACCTGACCCTGAGCCTACATTACAAGCTAAGAAAGACCTATAGTGATCCTAGCAACTAGTTTGGAGAGTCTAAGCAGTGAAAATAAGGGCAAGCCTATCGTATTGAACACTAACTGTACTTGAAGTCACTTCTTAGTGTGAGTGTTGAATGAATCCTAAAATTCTAAAATTCATATCTTCTGTGTGAAAAGGATTTCGTTTGAATTGAAGGCACTAGTTACATTGTCGGAAAGTTGGTACCTTGGTGATTGTGAAAAAATGTATGTTGGGGTGTCTATTGGTTAGTCTTTGTTATGTTTTGATCCGCATGAGTTAGTTTTTTGAGTCTAACAGAAAGATTTGCACTAAGAAAATGGAATGGACTGAACTAGCCATGTGATTGCCTGAGTTTGAATGTATGCTTCTACACAAGTGTCGTTTATAGTCTTAGTGCGTCTCTTGAGGACAAACAACGAGTTTAAGTTGAGGGTGTTGATATACCGTGTGTTTACGGTATTTTTAATACATTTCACTTAAGAGTTGTGTGTGTCTAGGGACATTTTGTATTAGAATTAATGTTTATTGTGTTATATTTATAGGAAATAGGTTTGGACTAGGTCGAGAGAGAGACAACTGAAATTCTGCAGAAGTGGCCACCCACGGAAGTGACCTACAGACCGTAGGTCCAGGTAGGGTCCATCGTTTGGCTGGTGTGGACTAATCCTCAAGGAAATCTGACGAAGTGTTGTACTGCGGAAGAGAGTGACAGACTGTAGGTCGACCCACGGGTTGTCCTGCACAACCGTCGATTGATTCTGAGATTTTTAGTTCCAGTTCCTGAGGAAAAGTTCCAAGTACTCTTCCACACTCATGCTACCTTGCTTAAGATTGATAAACTCCTCAACCTTACACTCCCTCTTCTCACAGGGAAAGTACCTACCAAGGAATACTCCCTTAAACTCATCACATTCTATAGGACCCTCTTCTAAAGGCATATTGCTTTTCCATTGAGTGAACCACATTTGGGCAACCTCTTTCAATTAATAGGAAGCCAACTCTGCTTTCTCCCTACAAGTTACCCCCATAGCATTAACTATCTTATATACTTCATCCAAGAATTATTGGGGATCCTCTCCCACTCTAGTACCATGAAATATCGGAGGATTCATCCTCATAAAGTTTCTCAACCTTGAGGCCACGGTACTCTTGTTAGCATTCACCCTAGGCCCCACATCTATATTAACTTGAGACGTCATGGCTTGGGCTAAGGTTAGAAAAGCCGACCTAACCTCTTCATTGGTCATAGCCGGGGGATCCATCGGGATTTCATTCTCTTGAGGCACTTGGCCACCTTGATGACCTTGCGGAGAACTCCCTCATTCACATTCTCCTCTTCCCCTCTTCTTGCGGCCGTCCTTGTTTTATTCATATTCTATAAAAACAAGAGAAGGATTATGAAAAGGACACTTATAGATCTAAACTCTAAGGCACAACTTCAAGAATAATGAAAGAAGTGTAACTTTATAAGGTCCTATAGCCTCTCGCTCATAGATGTGTCGCGACTCACACCAATGAACAAGACTCTACTAGACGTGGCTTGTGAGACATCAACCTAAAGACCATTTCCAAATTTTTTTTCTCTGATACCATGTTTTTCACGACCCGAGTCTAGACCCCGGATGTGACACGACGTAATTGACCCCGAAGGGGTCTTATACAAGCCTCATAGCATTCATAACATTCGATACAAGGAAAATAGTGCGGAATTAATACTTATTTAAATCCAAACTATCAAAAATACTCATTTAAAATCTTTCAAAAGACACAACGGAAGTCTAAGTCTCACATGGACATCTTAACAATGTACTTGAAACTAAATTAAGGACACGACCCTTTTACAATCGAAAAGACTAGGATTGTCTATTACATGAACAAAAGGAAACATAAAAGTTCTTGTCCTCGAATCCATGAGGACATACCAAGTCTTGGGGGAAACTCAATCCAAGCACTTCAATTCTAGCTAGAAGCACTCACTTGCAGGAACTACACTTGTAGTAAAGACATGAAGAAAATATGGGTTACCACAATTAAGTACTAAGCATGATAGCCATGCACAAACATGCTTAAAAAGGACATTTTAGTTTGAAGGTCATGCTTGTATTCCATTTAGGTAAAACTTCATGCACATTAACAAAAGAGGCATAATATAAGTCACAACCAACATTCAAGTCATATCTTTCACATTTTAACATAAATCAATACATAAACCTTTACCTTCATAATAAGCCTTCACCTCAAGTAACCCTTAAGCTATACCTTGTGCAATGTATGGGTAGCGTCTCATACCACCACCCACACTAAGGCACCACCTTAAGGTCACCAAAAGTGAACTTACCATTCATTCTTTTCCATCCCTTACACCATATCCATACATAAAAGACATAACATTTCATAAGGCATGACAAGGGAAAATAACTCATAATCTAACCCAAGTATTGCATGCATATCACATTAAGCATTTAAGTGTCAACATTCTTCAATAACTTCACTTAGGGGACTTTCATACATTAGTCATTAAGGCATAGAGAACTCACTATGACCCTATCAAAGACTACTCGTGCAATGTATAGATGGCATTCCATACTACCACCTACACTTCATAGTACTTATTTAAAGTTTATTCTCATTAACTCGTAATGAACATGATGTGAACGGTTTTCTCACATAGTGATGTATGTTGAATTGGTAGGCCAAGTGCACCCTTTCACGATTAACTAAAAAGAGCTATTCTAATAATCTACCTTGAATCGGTAGGACAAGGACGCCCTTTCATGAGTAATGATGTTAATAGAGAATTAACTACTCCATGGGAATTTAATTCTTAGCACCGAGTGGATATGGTATGAGATGGGAGATCTCCCGTAGTAAGGTCGGGTTTCTAGAAGCAATCTTTTGAGGTAGAAGCTCTCTTGTGGTAAGGCCGGGTTTCTAGTGACAATCTCTTTATCCCATAACTATGTGCCCCCGTAGGATATTAGCTGGTGGATCCACCTAAGCTAAGAGTTAACGGTTCTACCTTAGGCAAGTTGACCAACCCTTTTCGGTGTGGGAGTCACCGAATTCCATGTTAAAGCTCACATAGTCTCATGTCGGTTAAGGCTTATTTTCCAAATGAACGAGAAGTTTAATAATGAACTAAGGAATACTTGAAGAAATATCCCGTAAGTGTTCCAAGGCTTTAAAGATGTTACTAGCTTGCATTGAAAGAGCATGAACATAAATGATGGCCTAAAGAAGTTTACTTAGCATGGGTGGGATTATGGGGTCTTATCCATGCATTTCACAAGTAGGCTTTGATGGTGTATATGAAGTGGTTCTCTTATGTTATGATGATCCATATATGGACTATGCTTATGATTTTTTCTTTTGCACTATCTCCATAATGATGTTTTAACTTAGTAAATTGCATGCATTCAAAAGAAATGTCCCTTTTTAGCATGTATTAAAGGTTTTTATGTATGGCTATCATACTTAGTACATATTTCTGCTAACCCCTACTTTTCTACATTTTTTCCCATGTGTAGGGTCCGGTTCTCAAGGTACTAACCATTGTGACCAAAGCTTGGATTTTCTCATCCTCCTAACTTATTGGTGAGTCCTCAAGATTCGAGGACGGATGTTAATTCTTTGTAGTTCTTTTCTTGTATATCCTTTTTGGACTTTGTTGTTTAGGATGTGTCTCCTTTTTCTCATTCAAATATTGTAATAGATGGCTATTTTGAGACTTAGAGTCTAGACTTCCCCTTTTTTTATGAAAATTTTAGACTTGAAATTCATGTTTACTATTATTATTCTATTTATTATGTTATTATATGCTAAGTCGCTTACATGGAGCCTTTTGGGGTTCTATGTGCCATGTTACATCTATAGGGGTACCTCTGGGTCGTGACAAACTTGGTATCACAACACAAGGTTTAGAATGATTCTGGGATGATGTCTTGTAAGCCACGTCTAGTAGAGTACAATTCGTAAGTGTGAAGTGCGCCACACTTATGAATGAGAGGCTACAAAATATTTAGGAAATCTCATTTCTTCATTACTCTTAAATTGTGCCTTAGAGTTTAACTCTACAGGATTTGTCTTTCCTAATCCTTCTCTTGTGTCTTCAGGATATGAATACACGAAGGGCTAATGCTAGAAGGATGGAAGAGGACCATGTGAATGAAGAACCTCTTCAAGCTCCTCATGCCCCGATTGACCCTTAGGCAATGTCAAATGTTTAGTTTAGGTCGGCTTTTCAAATGTTGACCCAAGCCTTGACAACTTAAGCTCAAGCTGTGACGGCTTAGGCCAATAGAGATGCTGCGACTCATGTGAATCCTACTATGAATTTGGTTGCTTCAGGGGTTAGGGATTTTTCTCGAATGAACCCTCCCAAACATAATGGCTCCAAAGTGGAAGAGGATCCTCAGGGGTTTATCAACGAGGTTTATAAAGTTTTTGCTAATATGGGGTATCTTCGGAAGAGAAGGTGGAGTTAGTCGCTTACCAACTAAAGGATGTGGCTCAAGTGTGGTATGATTAGTGCAAGAGTGAAAAACCCGTAGGAGCGTTCCTGATTTAATATGAATTGTTCAAATCGACATTTCTTGATAGACTCTTTCCCCTAGAGTTTAGGGAAGCAAACATGCAAAAGTTCATTAACCTACGTCAAGGAAGTATGAGTGTGAAGGAGTATGCCCTAAAGTTTACTCAATTGTCTAAGTATGCTCCATCTATGATTGCGGATTCGAGGGCTAATATGAATAAGTTTGTGATGGGTATATCTGATATGGTGGTCAAAGAGTGTCGTACCACCATGCTCATCGGTGACATGGATATTTTTGTCTCATGGTCCATGCACAACAAATGAGGAGGAGAAACTCAAGGAAAAGAATAGGGAAGTGAAAAAATCTAGGATCGGTGATATGAACATCTCCAATGTTAGGTCCTATGGACAAGGTCGACCAAGGTTCAAACAAAAGTTTTCCAAACAAGGTTTCTCTAGTGCTTCCCCAAGAGTCAACAAGGATAGAGTGCACAAACCTAAACCTCAAGGAAGTAATGGAGGTGGTTCTTCTTTGGCTAGGCCAAATTGCTATAAATGTGGAAGGCAACATGATGGTAAGTGCCTAGCCATCATAGACGGTTGTTATGGTTGAGTGGTCATCAAGTGAGAAATTGCCCTACGCTCACGGCAAGAGGGAAAGAAGGAACACAAGCTTGTCCAAGTGGTTCAAACTACAATGCCCGAAAGCAAAACCATTTTTATGCTCTTGAATCCCGAGGTGACCAAGAGAGCTCCCCGGATGTTGTGACCAATATGTTAAAAGTCTTTCTTATTGACTGTATGCCTTGTTAGATCCCAGTGCTACTTTGTCCACTGTGATTGATTCGCTCAAATTATACCTCCCTAAAGAAATATAAGTGATCGTTATCAAGTAAAGAACCCAATTTGTAGGTTGGGGTCGATCCCACGAGGAATATGGTTCAGACTTAAACTTAACTCACTATTATATTCGTTTAGTCAAACTATTTCCGAGACAAGTAATTGAAGAGGAGGTTTTGTAAGCAAATAATAGATTATTGATTAAGTAACAAGTACGCAAGATTCAAACTACGAATCATCAATATGAGAGAGAAACTAGGGCATATGTGTTCCCCATAATCTTTTAATGCAGTAATCCTAATAATAGTAATCCTTTCCAAGTGTTTTGCATGCAAAGTTGGCAAGTTAGGTATCCCTAAGTGATTGGTCCTCAGAGTAGGGAATTTCACCCCGCAACTTGGTCCGTTTCCGGGTGTCTGCATTACTAACCCTTACCTTTACCTAATATTAGACATCACATCAATGTATGCATTAGTTTTCACCTTCTCACCAATAGACATTAGACTATTAGATATGATCCACTAAATCGTTGTTGTTAATTCATTTATCATTGATTACCTCCATAGTCCGGCAAGTATGAACGAAGGGAGTTCTAACGTTTGCAACCGTTAAAAAGACTTGTAAGCGAAAGAATTACCAATACATGCATAAACACTATTCAAGAATTACTTAATTATTATTCATACGTTGTTAATTGCTCATGGTTCCCACAACACTAGTCATGGATTAAGCTACTCATGCTTGAAAGAACACAATTCATGAATTGATGAAATCCAAAATTTCCAATTGAATTTCTAAGTGAAAATCTTATAAAATGAAATTCAGAAATTGATTTGGTAAAGTTTGAAAATTAATTCCAACAAAAAACCAAGAACTCAAAGTATACTATGTTGTCTAACCCCCCAAAATGAGGTTTATAACTCCTATTTATAGAAAACAAATAATAAATAAAAAGGAAACAAAATAAGGAAATAAGTTGTCTGGGTGGCTTTTGTTGACGACTAGACCTATGGTCTGTAGGTCCCTTTCCGTGGCTTCGTACTTAGGATTTTTCATCATGTATTGGAACTTCAACTCTCTAAACCCATCGAGGGATGTGCATGACGGCCCGTGGGTCGACCTACAGTTTGTCAGTTGCTTTGTAGTTCCACACTTAGTTAGAATTCCCTGATGCTCCATCTACGCCTGCCAAACGACGGTCCGTCAAAGGAACTACGGTGCTTGGATCACTCCGTGGGTGGCTCCTTATGCATAATTTCAGCTCTCATCTCCATCAACTGCATTCCAAGCTAATTTCCAGCAAATATAATATAAAACACATTATTTCTAATACAATATATCCCTAGACACCCAAAAATTCTAAGTGAAATGCATCAAAAATATCGTAAACTCATGGTATATCAACACCCTTAACTTCAACTTGTTTTTTATCCTCAAGCGACACACTAAAACTCTAAACAACACTTATGTAGAAGCAGACATACAAACTCAAACAATAACATGGCCTTTTCAATAAATTCAATTTCCTTAGTGCTAATCTCTCCATTTAGACTTAAAAAGCTAACTCATACGGATCAAAACATGACATAGATCGACCAATGGACATCACAACATACACCTTTCACAATCACCAAGGTATCAATTCTCCAACAATGTAACTAGTGCCTTCACTTCAAAAGAAATCATTTTTTACACACAATAGATATTCTTTCATGTTTTTAGTATTCATTAAACACTCACGCGCACAAGTGACTTCAAGTATTTTTCGTGCTCAATACCATATGCTTGCCGTTATTTTCATTGCTTAGACTCTCCAAACTAGTTGCTAGGATCACTCTAGGACTTTATTAGCGTGTAAGGTAGGCTCTTGGTCATGTATGGTACAATTGGGTACTTTTGAGTGACTTTCTGCCCTCCTTGACATTACATTGGCTTTTAACCTCTTTTCCTAACCTATTCTTGACATCGTTTAATTTTATTTTCTTTCCGTTGACTTTCTTCAACACATATGTGACTTTTGACTTTATAGCTCATCTTTTTTTCACTTTCTTCTTTTACTTTCACTTTATTTTTCTTTATTTCTTTCAGCACTTTTGTTATTCATATTTTTGCTTCTTTTGCACAAAGTCACACCTTTTTTTCTATCTTTTAAGTTTCTCTCTTCAACACAAAATATTTTTCATACCCCTTTTATTTTGGTTTCATTTTTCATAGCAACCCTAAACTTATGTGTTTAACATGAGTTAAGGTTAACAATATCCGATGTCGGACCAGGGCTATGATCAAGGTAACAATTTGAATTTTCCACTATCAACTTAGGCTTTTGGCCTATGTGAAGGTACACATGTCTAAGAAGGGATCGGGGCCAAAACAATTATTTAAGGGAAGGTGAGTTAGGTGAATTGAAAGAAGTGGTCTATATTAGGCTCAAACATTTGGATAAAAGTGTCACGCCCCGAGACTACCCCCAAAACGCGGACACGGGACCTAGAACCACAAGTGATCCCAAGCTAACCCTGCTGGCATGATCATGAGCATACTAAAGATAATAAACTGATGCAGAAGCTAAATCATAATTAAAATGAAAAGATGGGGAATACCCATATACTATAACT
>JAJOOO010020490.1:0-32803 GCA_029582685.1 Solanum piurae
TTGTTCATGTAATAGACACTTTTAGTTTTTGTTTTGGTTGTAAGGGGTTGTGTCCCTACTTATGTTTTGTATTTGTGTCTAAGATGGCCATGTGAGACTTAGACTTCCGCTGTGTGTTTTAAAGTTGTTTTAATGCAGTTTGAATGTGTGGATGTAAATAAGTTTTTTTATTCCGCACTATTTTCATTATTGAATGTAATGAATGACTATGTGGCTTGTATAAGACCCCTTCAGTGTCGTATACGCCATGTTACGACTAGGGGGTACTCTCGGGTCGTGACAACTGCACCCTAAGTCACCAGGAACAGGGCCTAGGAGATTAGTTCTAAGACTGATGAGGTCGACGTCACTGCCCCTAGTCTAAGAAGGGGGCGACACAGTCTGATGAGTCGCATTTCAGCTCTCATTGTAGTGATGATTCCACTTCATCATCTTCATATGATGCCGTTGTATCACCCCGAGATGAGCCTTCCCCTAATGTTGTAGAACAAAATAGGTGGTGCATTACAGGACAGTACCCATTATATTACAATGGCACCATGCTCAATGAAACCCATAAGATGGCCCGATAGGTTACTAACGAGCGTAGGGTTCTTATAGGCGGCCTCCACCATGCCCGTTATTAAGGAGATCTTCCAAAGGCACAAATGTGAGTGGATGGAACGGGGCCCAGGGAACTACAGTGAGGAGATGACTCTGGAGTTTAATACTTCCTACGCTGCCATGGTCTGAAACTCCATATTCAAAAAGGCCAAGCCACTTGCCAGACCTCCACTTCAGTCCACACTGTGTGTGGAATTTACCAGTTGACATCTTCGAGGCAACCATTCGCCGGTTCATATATGGCCCAGCCCACACTCTGCCTATTAATACAATGGAGTATGACTATAGGATGTGCATTATTCAGAGCGAGCCTTTTCAAAAAGATGCTGATCAGAGAGAGACATTGCTTCGATTGATGGCACGTCATATTGCTGAGGATAGGTAGCGTACCGAGTTGGTGAGCAACATGAGACTGCCTATCGGAAAGGCAATCATGAGCTTGTTGGGACTCATTAGCATCTGAAGTATGGTCAAAATAGAGGGTGCAATTCCCAGCCATACGAGAAGGGTCGAGTGGTGGCATAGTATCAGCAAAGAATGCAGTCATCACCATGTCGTCTGCCTCATCCTCAGGGGTGGGCTTGGGGACAACCTCGGCAGGAGAAAGAAGGGAATCACCATAAGATCAGAGCCTAGACAACTCCATCTGGAAAGTAGTAACATCAATAGGGGCCCATGCATCTCTAGTACTCGAAGCTCAAACGTGTCTAACCGTTTGTGGACCTCCTGAATCTTTGCATCCATCATTCGCTCTATACGTGCCTCAGACTCCTCCATAGATCTCTGCATCCAATGTCTCATGTGCTGCAGCAAGGTGGCCATCTGTATTGGTAACTTCTGGACTTGGGCCATAGGTATTAAAGTTTGCCCCGGAGTGGTAGTGGATCGTGAAGAGCTAGAATCCTGACTAGTATAAGTGGATTGGAGAGCCCGAGCATCTGTAGTAGTGGCAGTCATAGTAGTTTCAGAACCCTTCTCAACCTGAATATGCTCCACATCACCGGCCAGATCAGCACCCAAAGGAGGTAGGTCAACCTTTGGTCCCTTCCACGGTGCTATGGGATTAGCATCATCTCTAATAAAGTCAATGTCCACAGTTTTCGTTGCCTCTGTCAGCCTGTCACATTGCTAAATAGGCACTGAACCCTCCCTGCAACTATGAAAGATAAGACAAGGGAAGGACAAAGTAGGGGTAGTCTTGAATGCCCTCTCATGAATCTTGGCAATCAAAATATGGGAGAAATCAAGCTTGAATCCCGCAATAATCGCTGCTAACATCACAAACCCTATCCCGAGTCACGATATTGTCCGCCTTTATACGGGATAGTCTAGTACACATAATGGACTAAAGGAAGTTTGCAGCGAAGCTCATGGTTGCCTTTCTTAAAGGCAAGGTAGTATTACTCACCACTCGGTGCGCTCTCCATCCTCGACAATGTGACGGGCCATCTATCTCAATAGGGCCTATCTCTACTCGACATCTCTTTAAAATACCCCACTCTGAACTACCCCCATTCGGTAGTCATATTCTGTTCTATTAATCGGTAGAGTGCGGGTTGGGCTGTAAATAAAACAGTGAATATTAGTCTTGGAGATGTCAACGAAGAAGTTTCGCACCAGTTTGGACTGTAGTGGAGGTTGGGCTAGTGGCGTAGCCCATTTTTGCATAGTAATCTGAATGGTGGCGGCTTAGGAGGCGTAGAGTACAAGGACCATCTCCTTACAAAACTTTCTCTACTTTGGGCCATTCAATCACACCTATGCCTTTTGAACATTTCCTCAATGGCAAGGACAGTCTGAAGACTCCCAGTAAGTACTCGAAGCTCTTCAGTACTGGTCCTGGCCGGTTTCTATTGCTCATTCCGGTTCTGCCCATCATAGTAAATCTAGAACTGGCCCTCAACACACCACCTATTTGGTTTAGTGGTTAAAAGAACGGGGAACTTCAGAATGCTAGGCGGGTCATGAGCTTCTCCAGAGTTAGTGGCACTAGATACGGAGGCTAGTGTGCCATTGGAACTTGAGTCAGTGTGTGAATCTGAGTCGAACTACGACTCTCCCAAATGTTGGACCCCCTCCTCAAACTTGGGGGCCGGTGCAGTACTTGGTGGTTTTCCTCCAATATGACAACCTGCCTATTTCAGCGCCTCGTGGTCGAGGGTACAATGGGTAAGTCTCTAGTGTGCTCTGGTCCATACTCTTTCCCTTTGAACTCGTTGATAAGTCCGCGCGAGGGTGCCCGACTCCGACTTACCCTTTATCGAGTAAATAGGTGATTGATTAGGCGCCATTGAACATGTGGAAACTTAGTTAGTACTTAAAGAAGTAAAATAGAACCAATAAATAATTTAAGAACACATTTTGGACTTAGACGAAAAATAAAAAAAACTCCTAGTAGTGGTTGTTTTTGTGACCCACGGTGGGTAACTACGGTTCGTCAATGGAGTGTTGAGCCGTGGGTCCACTCAGTAGGTCAAAGAGTCAATTTTTGGGTCTCTATTATTGGAACAATGGACGTGCAGAACATTTCGTAGAAGGAAGGACGGACCGTAGTCCATGCCGTTGTTCCCAACTTAGCAAATTTATGTGTGCATTTAGTTGATGGACCATGACCTACGGTCCATAGGTAGACTCACAGTTCGTGGGTTGATGTAGTCGACCAGTGTTGTATGCAAGCATATGGTTTCACTCTAGTTTAACATATTCAACACAACTAACAACACCATTCAACACTAAACAATATTTAAAACATATATTTCAACACATTACATGGTAATCTATCCTACCTAAGGTTTCAACCTTCAAATTTACACATTCCATTTAATTAAATTTTGAAAGCCCTAGGTCAAGACACCCACTTAGATATATAACACAATTTATTAAGTTCAATTGAACAACAAACTCACAATACCATCATCCCAAGGGTAAAGTAGAACTAGATATACATATTTAACATGCAATTTACTACTAAAGGTCAAGTACAACTTTGTGACTTCAAAATAAAAAATGAATAGTTCAAAGTTTTGGTGAAATTGATTTATCATATAATTAAACAAAGTCGGTGAGTGCATAGTGTAGTGATTCCTTAGTTCCTATATCAGACCTTGACACCGACCTGAACTTGGATGCTTTGTGGAAAAGAAAAAATTAGGGAGAAGTTGGGGAAGAATTGGGGAAAATGAAAGATAATGGAAATGTGGATTTTATAGGAGTAATGGGGAAGGTTAATGGATGAGTTATGGGACAATTTAACGGTTTGAAACGGTTGGGAAGAAGAGGGAATGGGGGGAAGTGTTTAAAAGTGAAGGGTTCTTATATTAAATGGGGTTCGGGCTGGATCGATTGTAATCCTAACTTGGACCCACAAAACTCTATCGACAGTCCGTGCCTCAATCGACGGCCAGTCGATGGGTCCAGTTGTTCAATCTGACACTTGGTGAAATTTAGAAAGACGTACCTGGGATATAAAGATGCAATCCACGGCCCTTCTACTGAACGATAAACCGTCGATCGGAACCACAGATTACTACATCAGCTTGATTTCTGGAGATTTTTGTTTTCTTCCCTACACACGTAGAAAACATTAGGACTCTCTCTTTTTGTACATTTTCTGGAAAATTTTTAGACACGAACCCTATCCTACCCTTGTCTAGCCAAAACCAAAACTCAAAACTAATAAAATCTATCTAGAAATCTAAAAGTTAACAACACTTCACTATATTGAAAATAAAACTCCTATAGTTTGCTAGAGTTTACAACTTGGGTTGCCTCCCAAGTAACACTTGATTTAACATTCTGGAACGACACATACACCTTGATTACTTATACTTTATCAAGACCCCACACCTCTATCACCTCATTGAGATTCTCCGACCTCCCCAAGTAGATCTTTATCCGATGACCGTTCACTTTTAACCTTGTTCCTTCCTTGTTCTAGAGTTCAATCGATCCATGTGGAAATACTTGGGTTATTCTGAATGGCCCGGTCCACTTGGACTTGAGTTTGCAAGGAAAGAAGTTCAACCTTGAGTTAAATAATAATACCGTATCAGCGGGACCAAATTCAAACTTTTTGATATTTTGATCATGGTATTTCTTCATCTTCCTCCTTGTACAAGGCCGAACTTTCATAAGCTTTTAGGCAAAACTTATCGAGCTCATTCATCTCATTAATTATTTGACTTAATGCGGTGCCCCAATCCAAATTTATCTACTTGAGTGTGATATACTGTAAGTTTACGAAATTTTTGATACATTTTACTTAGAGTTTGTGTGTGTCTTACTCTAATTTTTTATTAGAAATAATGTTTTGTGTGTAATTCTTGATGGAAATAAGCTTGGATGCGGTTGATGAAAATTATGGCAGAAAAATAAAGAAGTAGCCAACCACGTACAAAGGTCCATTGACGAACCATGGAAGTCATAGGTCTTGGTCTTTAAGTTGAGTTTTCAGTACTCAAACCACGGACTGACAGGACGGACCGTAGTCCAATCCAAGGACCGTAGATGGTCAAGCGTAGGTTGAAGATCAGGGAAATCTTACCAAGTGTGGAACCACGGAGGCATCGATGGACCGTAGGTCGATGTGCTGCACATCCGTCGATTGAAGATTAGAAAGTTGAAGTTCCAGTACCCAATTTTATTTTCTAACTATTGGACCATGGAAGGGGATCTACAGACCGTAGGTCGACCCACCATCCGTAGGTCGTGCCATCGACTAAAGTTGCATCTGAGCAATTATTTCCTTATTTTGATTATTTTTTAAGTTAGAATTTGTTTTCTATAAATAGGAGTTGTAATCCTCATTTTTGGGGGTTAGACATTATTGTAAACTCTTAGTTATTGTTCTTTTGGAATTAACATGCAAACTTTTAGCAATTCAATGTTCGGATTTCATTTTCTACAATTATCACTTGGAAATTCAATTTAAGATTTGGGTTTTCATCTATTCTCATTGTAAATTCATGAATTCTTCTAACCAAATTATGAATTGTGAACTATCAAACATGAGTAGCTAAATCCACAACTAGGGTTGTGGGAACAATGAGCAATTAACAAAGTATTAATAATAATTAAGTAATTCTTGAATACTGTTTATCCATGTATTGTTTATTCTTTCGTTTAGAAGTCTTTTTAACAAATGCATGATGAGTCTGAGATTCAGACTCATTTATGGCTTAGTTTTGATAGTATTAGTGTCCTCAAATGCCTAATATATGCTATAAACTGATGTTAAGACCTTGATTTTCAGCATTACAGTCTAAGGAGCAAAGCAACAACATTGCAAAGCAAAAATGAATCAACAAGCTGAAGAAATGGAGAAAAGCGATCCCGGTGATCGCCAAGACCACTTGGCGATCCATCGAGTGGCTCTTAGTCCACCCAATTTTACAGAACACCACCTCTAAGACAAGATAAATTCAAGCGAAGGGTGTTTCCTAGTGGCCACTCACTGAATGGATCAGCGAGGAAAAGTTGTGTCAGCCGCAATGCACAAGACTATCAGCAAAGCTGCACCCAGAAAAGCGAGAAGAAGGTACAAAGGGCGGATCTCTGAATCACTTGGCGAGCCCCGACTCAGACCGGCAAAAGTTATAGTACATTTTGGATGAAAATGAAGTAAAAAGGAGTGATGTCCAAGGGTGATTGGTGACTCATCGACTAGTCGTTGAAGCCCGATTTTCCTCGTCGATTGGTCTGAAAAAGACCAAAATTTGGATCATTATAAATTGCCAATCCTTTGAAGAGAGAGGATTATCCAGTCATTGTGGAACAAAAAAGATAGAACAAAAACACTATTCATGTTGCTTTGAAGCATTTTCTGTTAGAGATTTTAAGGGGGTGTTGTAATTGAAAGAAGTTTTATTCATTTTAAGAATTGGGAAATTAGTACCCAGATATGGAGCATGTATTAGGTATTGAATTTTCTTTTTTTACCCAGATATTCATTTTAATGTTGTGGTTAAATTGCTCTGTTGAATGTTTATTTAAATATGAATTAGTTTTTTGTGCTTGCATGAGAAAGAGTTGTAAAACCAAGGTGATAAGTTGGCACTCGTAGTTATTGGGTCATGGTGGGTTCATCTCAAGAGAGTGAATTCCGAGTCTCATTCTACGTATCTAGATCGAGAGAGTGGATGTAGTGAGGTTGTGGGCTTGTTTTCATACTTAGAATATTGAGGTTCGAGTGAACTCAATTGAAACGAGGTAGGTGTTCGAGAGAATATTATCTCATTTAAGGTTCATCTTACTCACAAAGATTTAGTAACTCTTGGTGTTCAACTAACGCCCATTGAGATAGATTTGGCAATTAGTTGGTAAATCCTCCAAGCATCTTTTATTTATTTGATTATTCTTTTTAATTGTTGTTGTTGTGATTGTTTTTTTATCTAAAATACCCTTACCTAACATTGATTTCACCCTTCTAATTTAATTAAAAAAAAATTGATAACTCCTATTCCTAAAACTATTAAAATCACTATTATAACTTCATAAATGAATTTTAAATCGAGTTGCTCCCTGTGAGATCGATCCCAACTCACTGGTTGGGTTTATACTATATTACGATCCTCTATACCAAGTATCGGATGAGGTGTAGTGAAAATATTAATCAAAATGGCCATGCCGGGGAGTGGTGTTTAGAATTCTCTTATCAAAGTTTAATATGTGATCTTGTTGGCTGTAGCTGAATCATTTTTTTTTTAGTGTTTGTGTTGGTTATGTTGAACAGAAGAAGAGATGAGTGAGGCCGAGAGTAACGGTAGACAAGTGGGTCACCAAGACGATATTGAAGATCTAAATAGTGTGAATGACCCAAATCAATTGGGTGGATTTGGTGCAATTTGTCTATCTCCAACCGAAGGGAATGCTATATCCATGTTAGTAGCACAACACTCCATCCCCTCCAAATGAAAGGTCTTTATGGAGTATTGGATCACGAAGATCCACATGAGCATAAGCGGAATTTTGTGGATGTTTTTGGTCCATTCTCATTCAAGAACGTGTCACAAGAATCAGTCCGCCTCAGGTTGTTTCCATTATCTTTGATGGGTGAAGCTAGCAAATGGTTAGCTGAGTTACCAAAGAATTCCACAATCTCTTGGGATAAGCTCAACACGGCGTTCAATGTGAAATTATTTTCCCCGTCGAGGATGAATATATTCAGAGACAACATCAAAGGTTTCAAGCGATTAGAAGGTGAACCAATCCACGAAACATGGTTGAGGTTTCACAAGCTATTACTTCAATGCCCAACTCACGGACTTCCAAACAACTTATTGCTACAATATTCATATAGAAGTCTGGACTCAGTAAATAAAGGAGTTGCTGATTAATTAGTTCGACGATAAATAAAGTTGCAATCGTTTGAGATAGTTTTGTCCCTTCTTGATGACATGACAAAGATAAATAAGGCATGGTACACTCAAGAAGACTGAGTTTCACCTTCTTTTTTTAGGATGACACAAGAACATCTTGATAAAGAGAAGAAGAGGGATGAGAACATCAACAAAATGTTGTCCCAAATGGAGCTGCTACTAAAAAAAGTGCTAGAAAATGTGGGTGAACCCAAAGAAGCAAGGGAAGTGTTCAGAGTTGAGGAGGGTTCTCATTCGTGCTACTCAAATTCGAGGTGGGGGGGATCAAGGTTCAAACTCTCACAATGAAGAAGAGCGGAGGAGATACTATCAAGAATGGGCCCAACAAAATGACCATTGTAGAAGATAAGATATTCATGAAGAAAACCACACGCAATCGAGTCATAGCCCAAAATCAAAGGGTAGATCAAGTAGTCTACAAGTGGATCATTTGTTGTCTCGCATGCTTGACAAGGTTGAAGGCTCAAATGACATGCTAAAAGGGATGAAAGCTAACTTCTCGTCATTAAACAATAGAGTGAATTATCACGCTGATGCAATCAATAAATTTGAGGGTCAATTGAGTCAACTTTCAGCATAATTGGAATCCAAAATGATGGAGAAAGGCTAAGCCGTATATACGACAACTTTGAGGGGTGACGGTGACTAAAATCTGGTTGTGGTTACTCAAAGTGGAAAGGTAGTGGTTGGTTATATAAAGGGTAATGATGAGGCACAAGCTTATGAAGAAGAAAAATATATTAATGAAAAAGAGAGTCCCATCCAACAAAGCATTGCCAAAGGATTACAAAAAGGGAAAGGAAAGAGCACCTCAATCCCAAAAGTGGTACAACCTCTTCACAAAATAACCCCTCCATTTCCCCAACCTCTCAAAAAAAATTAAGATGAGAAGTTCAAGAATTTCTTATTAGATTTTAAGACACTCTCTATAAATCTACCGTTAGTGGAAGTATTGTTGAAGATATCGGGTTATACCAAGTTCATGAAGGAGCTAGTTACCACGAAAAGAAGCATGGACTTCAAGAGAATAGAATTTTCTCATATTTGTAGTTCCATTATGACTAGTGAGATGATTAAAAAGAAACAAGATTCGAGCGAATTCCCCTGCACTATCGGTATGCTCCAATTTGCTAAAGCCCTATGTGATTTAGGGGCAAGTATAAATCTAATGCCATTTGCAATCTATAAACAACTTAGGCTGGGTGAACAAAAATACACAACAATGAGGATTCTTATGGCTGACCGTCGATCAAGTACTCCGTGGGGATACTCTATAATATATTGGTAAAGGTTGACCGATTCATCTTTACGGTTGATTTTGTCATCCTTGATTGCAAGATTGATGCTGAAATTCCCATTATTTTGGGAAGAACATTTTTAGCAACCGAGAGAGCGCTAGTGGATGTTGAGAGTGGGGAATTTAAGTTCTAGGTGAACGAACATGAGGTCACCTCTAATGTGTGCAAGTCAATGAAACACCTGAGCGATATTCATGTAGTTTAAACAATTGATGAAGCAGTGGCTAGTGTGAGCTATTTAATGTGTATGAGTGAACATCTTGAGGCTGTTCTTGCAAACTATGATGAACCTAAGTCCAAGGTTATGATGAGGTGGTAGCTGCCCTTTATAGATTACGGGAATACTCAAGGAACCCATTGAAGCAGTATATTGATCTAAAGAATAGAGATAATCCTCCCGCCAAGCCATCAATGTAGGAACCACCAAAGCTTGAGTTGAAGGTGCTCCCCGCTCATCTTCGATATGCATTCTTGGGGGCAAATAACACCTTACCCGTAATCATTGCAGCTGACTTGCTTGAATGGCAAGTAAAATTACTTCTTAAGGTGTTAAGAAAGTACATCAAACCTATTGGGTGGACTATCACTGACATTATGGGCATTCCACCCAACATTTGCACTCACAAAATTCAACTTGATAGTGAGTGCAAGCAGAGTGTCGAAAACCAAAGGAGATTGAACCCACCGATGCAAGAGGTGGTAAAAAACGAAATAATAAAGTGGGTGTATTCAGTTGTGGTTTACACTATTCTGGATAGCAAGTGGGTGAGTCCGGTACAATGTGTACAAAAAAAGGGCGGCATCACGATAGTCCCAAATGAAAAGGGGGAGCTTGTTTCTATGAGACCGATAATTGGATGAGAGTATGCATGGACTACCGAAAGCTAAATTCTTGGACCGAAAAAGATCACTTTCCCATGCCTTTTATGGATCAATTGCTAGATCAGTTTTAGGAGCGAGGATGGTATTGCTCTTAGGATGGGTATTCCGGATATAATCAAATCTCTATTTCTCCGAAGGACCAAGACAAACCACTTTCACTTGTCCATATGGAACTTTTGATTTCAAAAGAATTCCTTTCGGGTTCTATATTTCCCCAACAACGTTTCCACATTGCATGCTGTCTATTTCTGCTGATATGGTAGAAGATTCAATGGAAGTATTTATGGATGACTTCTCGGTGGTGGGCGATACTTTTGAAGCATGCTTAGCACACTTCGGGCATGTTCTTCAAAGATGTGTGGAAACAAATTTGGTCCTTAAATGGGAGAAATGTCATTTCATGGTTAGGGAATGTATAGTTCTTGGTCACAAAGTGTACCAAAAGGGTTGGAGGTTGATAAAGCAAATATTGAGGTAATTGAGAAGCTACCACCACCAATATCGGTAAAAGGAATTCATAGTTTCTTGGAGCATGCTGGTTTTTACCCGAGGTTCATCAATAACTTATCAAAAATTGCATACCCCTTGTGAAAACTTTTGGAGAAGGAGGTGAAATTCATCTTTGATGATTCATGTACAGTAGCTTTTAAGTGCTTGAAAGAGAAGTTGATCTCTACCCCGATTATTATTAGTCCTGATTGGTCGGCACCTATTGAAGTGAAGTATCATGGAAGTGGTACAACATTAGGTGTTATGTTAGGGTAAAAACGCAACAAGCTATTCCATCCAATTTACTACGCAAACAAAACCTTGAATGGTGCTCAGCATAACTACACGGTTACTGAGCAAGAATTACTTGCGGATATATATGCATTTGAAATTTTTTTAGAACACTTGCTAGGCACCAAATTGGTGGTTCACACTGAGAACACATCTCTGTGTTATGTAATGGCAAACAAAGACACCAAGCCAAGATTGATAAGGTGGGTGCTATTGTTACAGGAATTTGACTTTGACGTCAATGAGAAAAGAGGTTGTGAAACTCAGGTGGTTGATCATCTATCCAGATTAGAGAGAAAGGAGAATGAAGAGCTGGAGGTAGAAATCAATGACTCATTTCTTGATGAACATGTATCACGGTCACTCTAAAACAAACTTCTTGATATGCTGATTTTTCCAACTTTGTAGTGTGTGGACTAATGACGGAGGACCTGGACTTCTATCAACAAAAGTGGTTCTTTTTCGATGTCAAGAAATACTTATGGGATGAGCCATATTTATTCAGAGAATGTGCTGACCATATCATTAGCAAATGTATACCTGAAGAGGAATTCAATGTAATTCTCTATGCTTGTCATGCTTCACCGGTAGGTGGTCATCATAGCGGTGTGTGTACAGCCGCTAAAATTCTTCAAAGTGGGTACTAATGGCCTTCACTTTACAAATATGCTCATGACTTTTTCAATAAATGCATGCAATGCCAAAAGCAAGGTGGGGTATCTAGAAGGCATGAGCTGCCTCTTAAGCCTATTCTGGAAGTCGAGTTATTTGATGTTTGGGGAATAGATTTCATGCACCCATTTGTGAGCTCATTTGGTAATGAGTACATTTTGGTGGTTGTAGATCATGTTTCTAAATGGGTGGAAGTTGTGGCACCACCCAACAATGAACGAAAAAATGTTGTTCCATTTTTAAAGCGCTACATCTTTGCAAGATTTGGCACCCCTCAAGATTTTATTTGTGATGGAGGTTCACATAATTGATACAGGTTGTTTACATCCGCATTGAGAAAATACAGAGTGAGAGATAAAGTTGCAACGCCATATCATCCCCTAACGACCTAGTGTTGGTTTTAAATCGGGAGATTAAGAGTATTTTGTCTAAGATCGTGAATGCAAATAGGACTGATTGGCCTCGAAAGCTAGATGATGCTATTTGGGCATATCACAATGCTTAGAAGACACCATTTGGCATGTCCCCATATCAGCTAGTTTTTTGGAAATCTTGTCACTTAATGATTAAACTAGAACACAAAGCATTATGGGCATTAAAGGCTTTAAATCTAGATTGGGTAAAGTCTTCAAAATGAAGGGTAGATCAGCTAAACGAATTGGATGAATTCAGGTTTAGGGCGTACGAAAGTTCAGCCCACTACAAGGAGAAGATGAAGATGTGGCAGGATTCTAAAATCCTCAGGAGATAGTTCTGAGTTGGAGATGAAGAAGTGGCACGATTCGACTGAGACTCTTTCCAGGAAAGCTCAAATCAAATTGGTCAGGCCCATTTAGAGTAACCCGAGTGTTTCACAAATGGATCCATTGAAGTCGAAGGTAAAGAGGGTCCAACCTTCAAGGTGAATGGGCACCGCTTGAAGTTATATGTTGGAGAATACCATGAAATTTTAGTGATTGAAGTGGTGTACTTGGAAGATGCGTGAAAGCATTTCCACGATGTTAAATAAGACGCTTCTTGGGAGGCAACCCAAGTGTTAGTTGTTTTGAATAATGTTTCTTGAATGTGCAAGTATGGGTGATTCTGCGATGCAAGGATACCTTCTGTGATCTGCTAAGTGGATTCGGCGATCTCGACTCTGCTCTCCTTTGTGGCATAAAAAATGAGCTGAGATACTGGAATATTGGGCGATATACTCACACCACTCGGCGATGCGCCAAAAAGATTGGGCGAGCACGACTTTCGCTGCCCTTTGCACTATCCCCAAAAGGTCGAAGTCCTGGAACTTTTGGTGAGGTTTCATGTAGACTAGGAGATGCACTGATGCTACTCAGCGGAACTAACCTCGTCCGACTTCCTGCCCCAAATTGGAATAGTTACATTCTGGATATTTCAGCGAGTTGCATGTAAATTGGCGGTTTGCCAACTAGTTCGGCGATCTCTGCAATGTTTCACCAAATCGATGACTTGTGAAGATTCCTTTTCACCCTATTCTGTTTGTTTAAGTGCTAAGATTTCTTTCTTCTTTTTTTTGTCGTATTTTGTTTATTTTGGTAGTATTTGTTATTTTGTAACATTGGGAATAATGTTGGATGGATTTAGTGGGGGTGGTAGTAATCTCTTGTTCTTTAGCATTATCAACTTTCGGGTATAATGAATATCGATGACCTGAATAGTTATCTTAATTGAACAACATGAGTGTGCAGCTACGATGAGACAAACGAAGTTACATAGGCAATATATGAACTTTTAGCATCTCGTTGTGACTAGCCGGTTGTCAAATGAGTCTCTTGTATTGAACATTGCACACTAGTTAGAATGTGTGGAGTGTTTTTTGATATTGGTACCAATGCCTTATTTGGTGAGGTCGTCTTGAGCATTGTATTTTATGACACTTAGAACTTGCCCCGTTGGTCTGATTGATTGAGTGAAGTGAACAATTGAAATTATCTTAGGAAATTTTTTTAAGAGTGAGCAAAATTTGACAATATACCTCTTTTGTGGCCACCCTTGTGAAAAGTGTGAATCTTGTTTTTTCACCCATTGAGCCTTTCCTTTTCTTGGAAGAAACTTGATCATCTTTGACCTTTTTATCCCATCACATATAACCGTCATAAAGTTTTGGTTTGTTTGCATAGCCAACTTAGGCCAAAATCCTAAGTTAGGGATATGGTGAAAAATAAATAAAGTCAAGAAGTGTGAAAATATTCCCCCTGTGTTGGACTGTTTTGAAAAAGATGGAACCCTTCAATGTAAAAAAAAAAGAAGAAGAAAGAAAAGAAAGAGACTGAAAAATAACAAAAACTGTGAAATAAAATGTGTAAACAAATTGCAAAATGGGGTATTCGGTAATTCATGTCTAGTTGAATAAAGGGTTGGAGTTGAACATGTTTGAATCTGAAGGAGAAGGAGAAAGAGTGATTTGCAGGTGACACGTCATGAAGGTAGAAGCCCCTAAGCTTAAATGACCATACCTTTGCACTCAGCCCGTTACAAGCGTTGAAAAGATCTTTGTGATCTTTAGTGATCTGAAATGAATTTTGATTGGTAAATAAGGGCAAGCCTATGGGTGAAGTCATGCATGTGTTCATATTTTTTACTGTGAGAGTTGTATGTGATTTCGGAGCTTAAAATTGTTGGGAAACTGTGTGTGAATGTTGAATCATATTTGTGTGACGGCATATCAGTACCTTTGTTGAGCTTGAACATGCAATTGAAGCAAGTATTGTGAACTTGAGAGTCTTTGATAATGGTGAGTCACAATTTAAATCTTTGAGTGCACAATTGGGCATTGTATGTGTAGTTTTATCATTTTGCGTGCGTTCATGATGAATTTTATGCAGCACCACTAGAGACATCCTTATTGAACTGCCGAGCTTGAATTTTACTTGAGGACAAGTAAAAGTTTAAGTTGGGGATGTTGATAAGTCCGAGATGTGGACTCATTTAGGGCTTATTTTGATAGTGTTAGTATCCTCAAATGCCTAAATTATCCTAGAAACTGATGTTAATACCTTGATTTTCAGCATTACATGCTAAGGAGCAAAGGAAGGACATTACCAAGCAAAAACGAACCAACAAGATGAAGAAATGGAGAAAAGTGATCCTGGTGATCGCCAAGACCACTCGGTGATCCGCCGAGTGGCTCTTAGCCCACCTAATTTTATAGAACACCACCTTGAGACAAGAGAAATTTGGGCGAAGGGTGTTCCTTAGTGGCGACTTGCCGAATGGATCGACCAGGAAAAAATGTATCCGCCAAAATGCACAAGACTATCAGCTAAGTTGCAAGCAGAAAGGCGAAAAAAAGGAACAAGTGTTGGATCGCTGAATCACTCGACGAGACCCGACCCAGACCACCAAAACTTACAGTATGTTTTGGATGAAAACGAAGAAAAAAGGGGCGATGGCCAAGGGTGATTGGTGACTCGCCAAATAGTCGGCGAAGCCCGATTTTCCTCGCCAATTGGTCCCAAAAAGACCAAAATTTGGATCAGTATAAATTTCCAATCTTTTGAAGTTAGAGGATTATCCTGTCATTGTGGAACGAAATAAAGAGAACAAAAACACTATTCTTGTTGCTTTGAAGCATTTTCTGTTAGAGATTTCAAGTGGGTGTTGTAATTGAAAGAAGTTTTATTCATTTTAAGAATTGGGAAATCAATACCCAGCTATGGAACATGTATTAGGCATTGCCTTTCTTCTTTTATGATGAATAGCTAAAACTCCATTCTTGGCGGTTTGACAAAGTGAGTAATTGTTGAATTTAGCAAAGTGGGTGTTAGTCATTATCAATTGTAGTGCTAATTCAAAGTGGGTATGATTTATTGTTATGGTTAAATTGCTTCGTTGAATGTTTATTTCAATATAATTTAGGGTTTTATGGTTTCTTGAGAAAGAGGTGTAAAACCAAGGTGAAAAGTTGGCACTCGTAGTGATTCGGTAATTGTTGGTTCAGCTCTAGAGAGTGGATGTAGTGAGGTTGTGGGCTGGTTTTCATTCTTATCCTATAGAGTTCGAGAGAACTCAATTGATACAAGGTAGTTGTTCTAGAGAAAATTATTTCATCTAAGGTTCATCTTACCCACGAAGATTTAGTTACTCTTGGTGATCAACTAACACCCATTGAGTTAGATTGGGCAATTAGTTGGTCAATCCCCAAGTATCTTTTACTTATTTGATTAGTCTTGTTAATTATTGTGATTGTGATTGTTTTTTTTTATCTAAAAGCCCCGTACCTGACATTGATTTCACCCTTCTAATTTAATTAAAAGTTTCTGACAATTCCTATTCCTACAACTATTGAAATCACTGTTATAACTTAATAATTAAGTTTGGAATTGAGCTGCTCCCTGTGGGATCGACCCGAACTCACTTGTTGGATTTATACTAGATTATGATCATCTACACCTAGTATCAAACATGGTGTAGTTGAAATGTTAATCAGCGCACGCGTTAGAACTCGCCTCGTTCTTACTTGCCGGACCAAGGAGGTAATGAATGAGAAAAGGATTAAACAACAAAGATTTAGTGGATGTTATCTAATAGTCTAATGTAAATTGGAGTGATGGTGAAAACTAAACCATACATTATTGTGATGACTAATTTGGGGTAAAGGTAAGGGATAGTAAAGCATACACACGTAGCGGGACCAAGGCTTGTGATGAAATTCCCTATTTGGAGGACCAATCACTTAGGAATACCGAACTTACTAACTTTGCATGTTAAACACTAGGAAAGAACTACTATTATTAGCATTACTATGTTAAGAGCTTACGGGGAGCACATATGCCCTAGTTTCCTACTCATATTGATAAACCAAAGTCTAAATTTTGCTTACGTGTTACTTAAACATTCAAATTCGTTACTTACTTATAAAATTCACCCTGTTTACTCTTCTCAGAAATAGTTTGACTAAACAGAGATAGTAGTGAGTTAAGTTTAAATCTAAATCATATTCCTCGCTCGATCGACCCTTACCTACAAGTTGGGTTCTTGCATTTGACAACGATCGCTTATACTTCTTTAGTGAGGTGTAATTTGAGCGTATCAAATTTTTTTGTCGTTTCCGGGGAATATGGCTTTTAGATTAAGTTTAACTATTTTATTCAACCTTAGTCAAGTATTTTCCTGATTTTAAAGTTTGTTTTCCATAGGTTTCTACTCTAGTGTATGCCAAATACACAGAGTCGAGGCGAACCCTTGACCCACTACGATCCTCAACTAAGAAAGGCTCTTAGAAAAATGGAAAATCTAGGGGTCCACAATAATCCATTCAGAGAGGATCATGAGGATAGAGATGAATTACCGCCTCTAGGGGTTATTAATGTGCCTTCTCATGTTCATGGTGGTAATCTCATTAAAGATGTAGAGAGGGTGCACAATCCACCAGCACCGAGGCTTCGTGATAACTACCGGGTTGACTACAATATAGTTGAATCAAAAAGACATATTGTTCTTCCTCCTCTACCTCAAGGGCATACATTTGTTGTGACCAACAGTCTTACGCAAATGCTTATAGCAAGAGAGTTGTTTTCTGGTCTAGCTTCGGAAGATCCACATGGTCATATGGCTAAATTGAGAAGTGTCTGTAAAATTTGTGTGGGATGACCGAAATTAGATATGGATGTTATAGGTTTGAGAGTCTTCGTTATGTCATTGGCCGATGATGCTGTAGTATGGTTTTCTGAGCTTCCATACAATTCGATTCATACATGGAACCAATTGCATAAGGTGTTCCTGGCAAAATATTTTCCAGTGTCTAAGAAGCTAAATCACAAGGATAAGCTAAATAACTTCGTAGTACTACATGGAGAGTCCGTAAGTAGATCATGGGATATGTATAGTGCGTTCATCATAAGTGTGTTCTAAATCACCACATAAATGATAAGTCATTAAATGAGTATTTCTACAGAGGGAAGGATGACAATGGAAAGGTTTTTCTAGATACTATTGCTTGATGATCATATGGTGAGTGCACTTTTGAGGAGATCGCTGAATAACTAGATGAGATTCCCAGAATAATAAGACATGGAGCATTAGAAAGGCACATTTGTAGTCCAAACTGCACCTATTCAGTCAAATGATGATATGCATGAAGAGATGGCTCAAATGAGGATAAAATTGGGCTTGGTATTGAAATATGTGACTGGAAATGAAGAAAAGGTGAATGTGGTAAACTACTTAATAAGAGCTCCACCATCACTAGTTGGGGAATGTTCCTATGATGAGGATTCATATTTGGTAAATGATCTGATGGGGGATTTATGAACCAACGCCCAAGGAAACCAAGGTTGGAACTACGACAAGTACAACTGCGAAGGAAACTATGTTCGGGATTGGAACTATAATTATGATAACAACTATAACTGAAACAAATATGGCAACACAAATATCGAGTTGGGCCCTATGTTCAACCTTGTAGTAGAAAATCTGGTAATGGAGAGACTGGTAGTAATATGTCAAGCATTGAGGATATGATGCAAAAGATGATGAAGAGGTTTGATACAACTGATGAGAATGTGAATGAGATGTGAAATGACTTGGCTGGAATCGATCAAAAAGTTGATGCCCATGCAGTGTCGATCAAGCTACTTGAGCAGTAGTTTAGTTAGTTGTCCACTACGATGAACCCACGTCAGCCTGGCACACTCCCTAGCAACAACAATATACAAAATACGAAGAATTATGGGCATTGTATGGAAGTCACCACTTGCGAAGGTAAATAGACCATTGATCCCCTTATGTCGTCTGAGGTTGAAAGTGTGGTAGAAAAAGATGCAGATGAGATTGAGGTTACTAGAGAGTCAAATAAAGTTATAGAGAATAAAGCAGAGGTGACCCAAAATGTCGCGACCATGCCTAGACCTCCATCTCCATTGCCATAGAGATTGGTGAAAAAGTCCAAAGAAGGAAAATACCGCAGGTTCATAACTATGTTGAAACTGCTTTCCATTAATGTTCCATTGATAGAAGCTTTGGAGGAAGTGCCTGGGTATGAAAAATACATGAAGGACTTGGTGACCAAAAAAAGGGTTGTCAATTTTGTGGATGAAGAGAGGTTACAACATTGTAGTGCTATTCCTATGAGGTCACTAGTGCAAAAGAAAGAGGATCCTGGAGCTTTCACTATTCCTTCTACCATTGTGATGTTACACTTTGAGAAATCTTTGTGCAACTTGGGTGCCTTACTTAATTTGATGCCATTTTCCATCGACAATAAGTTTTGTTTAGGGGATCCAAAACCAACTACGATGAGTCTACTCATGGCTAATAGAACTGTGAAGAAGCCCATTGGTGTTCTCCAAGATGTCCTTGTGAAAGTGGAGTCGTTCATTTTCCTGATGGATTTTGTGATACTTGATTGTGAAGTCGATTATGAGGTCCCCATCCTCTTAGGGAGACCATTCCTTGCTACTGGAGTGCCTTAGTTGATATGGAGAGAGGGAACATGAAGTTCTGAATGATTAATGATGAGTTGACTTGTAATATCTGTAGGTCTATGAAGTAGGAAAGTGATCTTAAGTCTGTATTAGTGGTGAATCATATTTTGGAGCGAGGTTCTGAAGTGTCTATTGAAGAAAGGTTGGGTGTTGATGGTATTGACGACTATGATGAATTAGTTACCGCACTTGATAGGTTTGAATTTCGTTGCAAACCAAAAAGATTAGAGTTATATATGAAGAATCGCGATTCTCCACCTGCAAAACCGTATGTGAAAGAGCATCCAAAGCTGGAACTCAAGGCTCTACCATCCCATTTGAGGTATGTATTTTAGGGGAAATATAGCACTTTATCGTTAATGATTGCTGCTGATTTGTGTCAGAAACAAGTAGAGGCATTGGTTTCTTTATTGAAGAGGTTCAAGAGGACCATTGGATGGACTATTGTGGACATTATTGGGATTCCTCCTGACATTTATTCTCATAAATCCAACTCATACCGGAAAGTAAGCCAAGTATTGAGCACCAAAGGAGACTTAATCCACCTATGCAAGCGGTAGTGAAAAAGGAAATTATTAAATGGTTGGGTGTTGGAGTCATGTACCCTATTGAAAATAGTACTTAGGTCTATCATGTTCAGTGTGTACAAAAGAAAGGAGGGATCAATGTGGTTCCTAGTGATAAAAATAAACTTGTTCTGATGATTGGTTGGAGAGTGTGTATGGACTACCGCAAGCTAAATGCATGGACAGAAAAAATACCACTTCTCATTGTCGTTCATGGATTAGATGCTAGATCCTCTCGTGGTTAAGGGTATGTATTGTATTCTAGATGGGTATTCAGGGTACAATCATATCTCCATAGCTCCAGAAAATCAAGAGAAAACTACCTTCACTTGTCCTTATTAAACTTTTGCATTCAAAAAGATGCCATTTGGGTTGTGTAATGCTCCAGCGAACTTTCAGTGGTGTATGATATTGACATTTAAGATATGGTGGAGGACACAATTGAGGTATTTATGGATGATTTCTCTGTGGTAGGTGACTCATTTGATGGTTGTTTGATGCATCTGGCTGAGGTACTGAAACGATGTAAAGAGTGTAATCTTGTGCTAAACTGGGAAAAGTCCTACTTCATGGTAAAAGAGGGTATAGTTCTGGGTAATTGGATTTTGTACAAGGGTATTGAGGTTGATAGAGTCAAAGTTGAGGTAATAGAAAAGCCTCCACCACCCATCTCTGTAAAAGGTCTTCGGAGTTTTCTTTGGCACGCAGGTTTCGACTGGAGGTTCATAAAAGATATCTCGAAAATTACACACCCATTGTGCAAGCTACTCAAAAAGGAGTGTAAGTTTGATTTTGATGATGCTTGTCTGAGAGCATTTGGAGAGGTGAAAGTAAGGTTAGTATCAACACCAATCATTATTTCACTTGATTGGGGGAAACTATTTGAAGTGATATGTGATAAGAGTGGAGTGGCGTTTGGGTGTGGTATTGAGACAGAGGCGACAAAAGATTCTTCATCTGATTTATTATGCCAGCAAAGCTCTGAATGTGGCTCAAAAGAACTATACCGTGATTGAGCAGGAACTCCTTACTGTATTTTCGCATTCAAGAAATTTTGATCCTACTTGCTCGGTACTAAGGTCATAATGCATAATGACCATTTTGCATTGAGGTATCTGATGGTTAAAGAGGATGCAAAACCGAGTTTGATTAGATGGGTATTGTTGCTACGAGAGTTTGATTTTGAGGTTGAGGATAGAAAGGGAACATAAAATCAGGTTGCCGACTATTTGTCTAGATTGGAAGAGGAAGGTATGCTCAAGTTAGGAGATGGGGCTAACATTAATGATGCATTTCCGGATGAAGGTTGATTCTTGTTAACTTATCCCTTGGTTCACAGATTTTGCTAACTACTTGCCAAGCGATTTGGTTCCATCAGATTTGTCATTTCACCAAAGGAAACAGTTTATGTTTGATGTGAAGAAATTCTTTTGGGGTGAGCATTACTTGTTTCATATTTGTGCTCATGGGATTATTTGTCGTTGTGTTCCCGAGGTTGAGATGATGAGTATATTAGAGGCGTGTCATTCATCGTTTGTTGGTGGGCACCATAGTGGTATTCGTACTACTCATAAAATAATGCAGTGTGGGTATTACTGGCCTACCATCCACCAAGATGCTCATGATTTCACCAAGTCTTGTGATCTTTGCCAACGAGAAGGAGGAATTTCAAAGAAGCAAGAAGTACCTATGAACCCTATATTGGTGATTGAGTTATTCGATGTTTGGGGTCTTGACTTCATGGGTCTGTTTTTGAGTTCGCATGGGATGAATTATATTCTTGTTGCGGTTGACTATCTATAAAAATGGGTGGAGAGAATTGCGCTTTCAAACAATGAGGGAAAGTGTTACGACCCGGAAAACTCGTAGGTGAAACTAGAGACTAACGAGTGTGTGATTGAGTTTGATATAGGGTTTGAAGTTGTAAAATGAGTTCTCGGGCTTAGGTTCACGGGTTTAGGGGGTTAAACGTCAAGGTAACGACCCCTAAGGACCAACCAAGGGTCCTTGAGGGGGACGCTAGAACCTAACCCCAAGGATTCCTCAATTAGCAAAAAGCTGTCTAAAAGATGAGGACCTACGAATGGGACCTATGCCCTGTAGGTCCATCTAAGCCCCTTGCATGCCATCCGTAGGTGAAGGCCCCAAATGGAATGTTCCTGAACCAAACCACGGACGTGCAGTACGGGGCGTCACCCCACTCATGGTCCGTGGGTTGGTGGCTTGAGTCACCACTGCACATTATGTCTAAGACTCGGCCAAGTTGTGGGCAACATGGTAAATTCCTAATTAGTTAGTTATGGCTTGGGGATGGTTCATTTTGATTAATTAGAGTTATTTAAGGATTTTAAAAGTATTAAACTCCCCTTTTCAATTCATTATCCTAAACTCAAAAATAGAAACTACCCTCTCCAAATAATCCTCTCTCTAGAAACCCCCATTGGAAAAGAAGGAGTCAAGGTTTGAAGCTCAAGATTTCATATTTATCACTCAATTTTGTGAATTTTCTACAACCAAGGTATGACAGTCTTCATCCTTGATTAAGCTTCATTCAAGGAGCCCATTCAAAAGATGATTTCAAGTTTCCAAAATCCCCCAAAAAGCTACGGTTTCAATCTAAGCATGGGTTCAATTCCAAAACATTTTCAACGGTTCATAAGAGATGAATTATGAATGAATTTCTGAATTAATGATTAATTGTGATGAATTTCCCCCATGAACCCATGATTCCCCCAAAGTACTAAATTGTGAGATTGTGATTTAGGTTGAATGATTAAGGATGCATGTTGAATTGTTTATGTATATATTGAATTAGTTATTGAATCATGATATTCCCCTTATCTAATGTAGTATTTTAGATGTTTGGGTTGAGATTGATTCATAGCCTTGAAGGGCAATTTCATGAAGGATTTATGTATGATCATGATGTGAAGTATATGCATGTGATCTCAATGAAAGTATTATGATCATGTTTAGACTGAGATTGTGTTATCATTGAAATCTTATTCTATATTAACACTTATGAATGATAATGATAGAATATGAAGGGTTTCTTCAATATAATATTCACATTGAATGTCATGACCCGAGGTTACCCCTAGGAGCAACATGGCGTACTTGACCCCGAAGGGGTCTCATACAAGCCCTTAGCATAATTATAACATAAAGACATAGAATAATGCGGAAAAATTTAAAACTTTTACAATCGAAGTAAACTTCTTTTTCATAAACGAAAATAGGAATCTAGACTTGTCTCAATCACCATCTAGTCCAATAGAGAGTACAAATAGGGTCAAATCCCTTTACATCAATAAAGTTTCAAAATGTAGAAAGTACAATAGAAACTAGAAATAATAACATCTTGTCCTCAAATATGAGGACTCACCAAGCCTAGGGAATAGTCAACCAAAGCTTCACTTGAAGAAAGTAGTGCGTCTCAACGACCGAAACCTACACTCATAGAATGTAGAAAATATGGGTTAGCACAAATAATGTACTAAGTATGGAAACCATGCACAAAATCCTTAAAACATGCATAAAAGGGACATTTAGTTGAAATACTGCCTTTATCAAGTTTAAAAGCCATTATGCACATTTATGAAGAACATAGGTCAAAACAACATATAAGCAACCCAAAGCCACACTAGTGCAATGCGAAGGTAAAGTCCCATAACCCTACCAAATGCTAAGTATCACATTTAGGCTACCAATAACATACATATCTTACTTTTCTTATTCATATCCAACATACATAAAAAAGGATTCATACATGTTCATAACTTGTAACAAGTAAAGTCAACCTTAACATTCATACATAATCCATAAGTCATCATAACATAAGAGAACCTCACCATAACCCCTCTTAAACTACTTATGCAATGCATAAGTAAAATCCCATACCCACACTCATACTAAGTAGTACCTCTTAAGAAGTCATAATTAAAGTCCATGTTCTTATCATAGTTCATATTTGTATTATATAGGGAAGATATCATTAACCGACACATAGTTATGGGATAAGGAGATTGCTACTAGAAAACCGAACTACTAGCGTAAAAGGTTTCCATCTCATGAGACAAGTTACGTTGGGAAGCCGGACTTTCTAACGTAAAATATTCCATCTCATTGTTCATATCCGCTCGGTGCTAAGATTAATTCCATTTAATAGTCATATTAAGTCATTACTTAAGTTCGTTTTCATAAGAGAATGCACTAGGCACCCAACCAACATAATAACATATGAGCTCATAGCCCTAGATTCATTAGGTGAGAATGTCATTTTAACCTTATAATCATCAACATGTAAGTAAGCCTTTCGCATCATATTCATAGTGTGTTCATGATAATGGGCTTTCATAAAACACAATCATACTATCATAGTCATAACATATCATACATAGTCATGTGTAGGGGTTGGGGGGGGGAGAATGATCTTACAACAATACCACAACTACACAATTATCATAGTATCTTCACTTTCTAAGTGAATCACAATCTCATACATAATGCTCATAGAAAGGTACAAGTCCTCATACCTTTTGCCCTTCAAGGGTCTTGAATCACAATCAACCCAACCATATACAAATACTACATAATATATGAGGAATTTCATGATTAAATAGCTTAATTAACATAAACATATTCAATTGACATATTCATAATATTAAAAAACCCACAACATCAATTCATGATGTATCAATATGGGGAAGCATGGGTTTATGCGGAATTTTCTTTATAAAACATCAATACTCCATCAATCTATTCATAATTCACCATAACCACCCATAATCAATCATAATTAAACAATAAAAATTATTTTGGAAGAAGACCCATGTAGTAGATTGAAATCCCTAGATTGGGGAATTTGATATCTTGAAAACATAATTTGAAGGGGCTCCTTGGGTGATAGCTACCCAAGGATGAAAAGCATCCATACCTTAACTAGGAAACTCCAAGAATTTTGGGGTAGAACCTTGAAAATCCACCAACCCTAGCTCCAATGGCTACTTTTTCTTCTTCTTCTTGAGTTTAGAGAGAAAAATATTGAGAGAGGAGGAAATTTTTTATTTCAATTGGGTGTTTGTGAATAATGACTTGGTCTTGTGAAATTTGACTTAAAAACAGCGTATATACTTCACCTAAATATACCCAAAACACCCACACTTAATTGGACTAAAAAGGAAATGACTTGGTTGCCCCTTATTTAATTGCCCCCGTAAGGGACCACGAGCCCCTCTTCGTGAGCCATGGTGTGGACCACAACCTGTGGTCCTAGTTGTGAAGTTGGGGTAGTAGCCTTATTTTTGGAGCTCAATGTTCCCTCACCTAAGGTACCCTCACAAGAACCTTCACGAGCCCTGAAGTTGACCACACCCCGTGTAACGACCCTAAAAACGAACTAGTGAAACTAGAGCCTAACATGTGTGAGTTTGAGTTGGTGTGAGGTTTGATGGTGTTTGATGTTATCCCAAGTCATGGTTGAGGGGTTTAGGGGTCAAACTTCAAGGTATGACTCGCCAAGGACCACCCTAGAGGTCCTTAAGGAGGACCCTAATTGTAATCTCCAAGACCCCTTGAAACTAGAAAGTTGGCCAAAAAGGGGTGAACTACGGAAGGGGTCCACACCCCGTAGGTCCATCCACGCCTCGTGGATGGCCTCCGTATGTCAAGGGTCTCCAAAAAGGCCTCATCCATGAACCACGAAGGGACAGTATGAGCCCGTCAACCCATCCACGGTCAATGGATGGGGGTCTCATGAATGAGACCTGCAATTCTGGTTTTGGGCTCGGCAGGTGTAGGGGTGAATTGTTAAATTCAGCTCAAGTTCTAATAAATTTAAGGATGGTTATTTTAGGTGTTTTAAAATATTTTAAGATTATTAAAAGTGTTAAAATCTATTTTACATTCCATTATTTCAAAACCCCAAATCAAAACCCTTCCCTCCCAAAAAGGTCCTCTCTAGAAACTCCATTGGAGATCAAGGTAAAGTTCAAGCTAGGGTTTGGGATTTCAAGGTGTTTCTTATTCAATTTTCATGTGGAATCAATAGCAAGGTATGTTAGTCTTGATCCTTGTGTAATTTTCCATTCAAGGAGCCAATTCAAAGAAAATTTCAAATCATGAAAATCTAGGTTTTCACTCAATCTCATGGGTTCTTTAATCAAACGGTTTTAAAGTTTTACTAATGTCAAATTATGATTGTATTGATGTTTAATTGATGATTTATGATGAAAATACTCTTTGAACCCATGATTTCTCTTAATTCCTAAATTGTGCCATTTTAATTGGGTTTGTTGATCATGAAGGAATGTTGATGGATTATACCTAAATTGTTTTAGATTGTTGAATTGAATCACTATTCATGCCAAATTGTATTAGTTAAAGGCTTTTTGGTGACTTATGATTATGGCTTTAGAAGGGCATGCGATGACGTAATTTAATGTTGAGTTAGAATTATTCTTGAGCTATTGATCCACTTGAAAGGTGGGGTGTTTACTTATTTTGTATATTGATCCACTTGAAAGGTGAAGGTGTTTACTTATTATGTACATTGGGATCATGGCGTTGAAGGCATAGTGTGAGTAATTGAAATATTATCATGATGTTGTATATATGAACGTGATGCAAAGCATGTGTGTGATCTGAAGGAGTGAAAGATGATCATGTTTAGAGGCTAATTGTGTTAGGATTTAATATTATCTCTCGATTAACATTTGTGAGATATGGTGACAATGTGAAAGTCTATTCTCACATACACAGACACTTGAATGAATGAATGAAGTTTCAATGATAATGTTCATGAATGTTGAGTCGATGCGAAGGCTATTTTCAATTGTACTCTAATGAATGTTAATGACTTGTTGTGAAAGGACTTTCTCACAATAAGGGGGCTCTTAGGTGAAAGGCTATTCTCATCTTTGAATCTATCAGCTTTCAAATGAATGAATTAATGTTGGGTTTAGGATGTATGCTCATCCGGGAGGTGAGGTGGGGTATCTAGTAGCAATCCTTTATCCCATAATGAACTAATGTAATGAATTTAATGTACTTTGTGGGGAATAATGATAAGCACCGAGAGGATATGGTTTGAGATAGGTGCTCATTCGTGAGTTGAGGCGGGGTACTTAGTAGCAAAATCTTGAGATGGATGCTTATCTATGAGTTGAGGCGGGGTATCTGGTAGAAATCTCCTTATCCCATAACTATGTGCCAACATAGGTCTAGCTAGTGGATCCACTTAAGCTAAAGAACAATGGTCCTGCCTTAGGCAAGTAGGAATCCCTTATTCGGTAAGGGTGACACCAGGATTCCATGTCAAGCTCTCATGGTCTATCTCGGTTAAGGCTTACCCCCACAAATAATATTAATAATCTATGGCTTCTTAAGGATGTATTACTTAGTGTGGGTAGTGGTATGGGACTTCATCTATGCAATGCACAAGTAGGCATTTGAGGGAGGTCATGGTGTGTTCGTTATAATGTTAATGTAATGAATGGACTCATATGATCATGTTAATGAAGAATGTTGATCGTATGTCTTAATGAATCAAGGTGTTCTTAATGAAGTTAATGAATGAGTGGCTTAGATGCTTATACGTGTAATGAAAGAATGCATGTTATACTTGGATTGTATATATGAGTACTTCCTTGTTATGACTTGTTGAGTATGAATGTGCCTAGTCTATGGTGACTTTAAAGGAGCACTTAGTGTGAGTAGTAGTATGGGATGCTACTTGCACATTGCACAAGTGTGACTTAGAGTTATCTTAGGTGATGGTCCTTATGTGATGATTATGTCTTATGTAATGTTGTATCTCTTAGGTGTGACTATTGTGTAAGGATGGAAAGGTTGTATGATGAGTTCACATTTGGTGACCTTAGGGTGATGCTTTGGTATGGATGTTGGTATGGGTCGCTATCCATACATTGCACAAGGTGTTGCCTAAAGGTTACTTGAGATGAAAGGTTAAAGGTAAAGGAATGGTTTATATGTGGAGTATGTTTTAATGAGAATAATGACTTTTATATTGGTTGTGATTGAGTATTATGACTCTTATACTTGTATTTCATGATGTTTTAGCAAAATGGCGTAAAAGCATGATTTTCAAATGAATGTCCTTTTTTAAGCATGTTTTTGCATGGCTACCATACTTAGTACATTTTGTGTGCTAACCCATATTTTACTTACTCTTATGAAGTGTAGGGATCGGCACTCAATTTGATTCTCCCTAGTCAAGCTTGGAATAGATTTCTCCAAGACATTTTGGGTATGTCCTCATAGATCGAGGACAAAGACTTTTATTGTTCTAGTTCTTTCATGTTTTAAGACTATTGTCAAGACTTCGATTGTAAAGGGTCGTGACGCTATCTTGTATAAAGTTTTGCCTAAGAAGGCCATGTGAGACTTTAGTATTCCGCTGCTTTATAAATGAGTTTTGATTGTTGGTTTTATTAAGAAAAGTTTTAATTCTGCAATATTTTTATTACCTATGCGATGAATGAATGCTATGAGGCTTATATAAGACCCCTTCAGGGTCGACTACGCCGTGTTACGACTAGGGGGTGCTCTCGGGTCATGACATCTCGTGGTGCTTCTCGTGGAGGGTGAGGCAGTAGCTAAGCTACTCCATGCCCCCAAACCCTCATGCCCAAGTCTCCTTCACGAAGGGCTCCACGAGCCGTGGTCCCTTCCGTGAAGTTGAGGCAGTGGCTAAGGTTTTGGGTGGCCATTTTTACAAGGCCAAGGGGACTTCACGCCACCTTCACGAGTCGTGGAGTGGACCACGATCCGTGGTCCCTCTCGTGAAGGTGAGGCAGTGTGCTCCTAGCTAGGGGAAGCCTTGGCCTTTGTACTTGGCTTGGTCCCTTTTCCTTAGTACTTGCCCCTTGGTCTTGACTCATTTAGCCTCAATTCAACCTTAAATGACTTACTACTCTTTGGGGAGTCAGTTTATGATTTTTAACCTTACGTTTAGGCTCTAGTTTTACCTACCATTTCTCCGGGGTGTTACATTATCTCCCCCTTGGGAACATTCGTCCTCAAATGACGATTTAGACACCCTACGGCATAATATTGTTGCCTACTTTGGGCCATTTTCAACCTCTCTCTAATGAGTCAAACTTTTTAAATGGCATCATAGACTAGTTCGGGACCAATTAGAGAAAATTCACCTACTTCAAACCCACCCAGCGATGATCTACACCTCCTACCATATAGTGCTTAAAATGGAGCCATGGCAATGCTTGAGTGGTAACTATTGTTGTGGGTAAATTCTATCAAGGGAAGATGGCCCTTAAAATCAATCACACACGCCCTCAATATGTCCTCTAACGTTTGAATGGTGCTTTCTCCTTGACCATCCATTTGAGGATGGAAAGCGGTACTAAGTTTAACATTGGTGCCAAGCCCTTGTTAGAACGCCTTCCAAAAATGTGAAGTAAATTGAGCACCCCGATCTGAAATGATAGACAAATGAATGCAACTTCACTACCTCCTTGATGTACAACTTGGCATAGTCTTCCGCCGAAAAAGTAACCTTGTTGGGAATGAAGTGGGATGATTTAGTCATCCTATCAACAATGACCCAAATAGAATCATGTTGCCTTCGAGTATGAGGCAAACCCACAACAAAGTCCATATTCACCTCCTCCCACTTCCAAGTGGGAATATTTATATCTTGGAACAAACCTCCCGGTTTTAGGTGTTCGGCCTTGACTTGTTGGCATTTCGGACATTTGGCCACAAAACTCGCTATATTTTTTTTCATGCCATTCCACCAATAGAATTCCCGTAAATCACGGTACATCTTGGTGGCTCCCAGATGAATAGAATACAGCAAACCATGAGCCTCTTCAAAAATTTGCTCTCTTAAGCCATCAACATTCAGAACACATAATCTACCTTGGTACCTAAGCACCCCATCTCCCCTTCGGAGAAAGTCTCAACGGACTTGTTGAGAACCGATTCTTTCAACTTCATCAATATAGGATCAAGATGTTGCTTAGACTTCACATCAACCACAAAGGACGATTCGAAACTATGATGTACCAATCCACTAGTTGGACACCTAACAGGGCCAACCTATGCACATCACAGACCAAATCCTGCTTCTCATCTTCTACATGAGCCACACTACCCATCGACAATCTACTTAGGGCCTCCGCAACTACATTAGTTTTTCCGGGGTGATAACGAACACTCATGTCATAATCCTTCAAAAGTTCTAACCACCTTCTTTGTCGTAGATTCAAGTCCTTTTGGCAAAACACATATTGAAGACCATTTTGGTCAGTAAACACATCTACATGGATCCCATATAAGTAATGTCTCCATATTTTCAAAGCAAACACAACCGCCACTAAATCAATGTCATGACTCAGATAATTCTTTTCATGGACCTTGAGTTTCCTTGAAGCATAGGAAATCACTTTACCACGTTGCATAAGGACACATCCTGAACCGACTCGAGAAGTGTCACAATATACCACAAACCCATCGGTACCCTCCAGTAATGTCAACACCGGAGCGGAAGTGAGTCTATCTTTCAACTCTTGGAAGCTATTCTCACAGGCTTCCGACCACACAAATTTAGCTTTCTTTTGAGTCATGGTCGTCAATGGAGAAGCAATGGAGGAGAACCCCTCAACAAATCTCCTATAATAATCGGCCAAACCCAAAAAACTTCTAATATCGGTAGGAGTTAGAGGTCTAGGCCAACTCTTGACCGCACCCATCTTCTTAGGTTCAACCGCAATACCTATGCCCGACACAATATGACCAAGGAAAGCAACCGATCTTGGCCAAAACTCACACTTACTAAACTTTACATACAATTGGTGGTTTTTAAGGACTTGCAACACAATCGTCAAATGATCCATATGTTCACCCTCAGTTCCTGAATAGATCAAAATATCGTCAATAAAAACGATCACAAATGAATCAATGTATTGCCTAAACACCCTATTCATTAGGTTCATGAATGTCGTCGGGGCATTTGTTAGCCCAAAAGACATAACCACAAATTTGCAGTGACCGTACCGGGTCCTAAAGGCCGTCTTAGGAATGTCACATCCTCTTACCCTTATTTAATGGTAACCCGAACGAAGATCTATTTTGGAGAAATAGTTAGCTCCTTGGAGTTGATCAAACAAATCGTCAATCATAGGAAGTGAATACTTATTCTTTATTGTGACCTAGTTCAATTTGCAGTAATCAATACACATCTGAAGGGACCCATATTTCTTCTATACGAACAATACTGGTGCACCCCATGAAGATATGCTTGGTTGAATAAAACTGTAACAACCCGTATTACACATATGCGTGTTCTATTATTGTGATACTTGACATAGCCTTATAGTATAGCTGCGGGACCATATTTCTTATATGATTAGTTTTGGTTTAAAATATCTCGGAAGGTGATGTGATGCATTGCACGTTTCAGCATGTGTACTGCAAGTTATAACTCCAACGGAAGTATTTAAACTCGAGACGGTAAGGTGGTAATTGAGCTTAAAGTTTAAAGTTAAAGTGCTAAGTTAGAGAAAAAGAGATTAATATTTAGAAAATGGAATAAAAGAAGTGAGTTGCTTGCTTGACTTAACTAAGCTAGTAGGTTACAAGTAGGTGCATCACCTATTTTTGTAACTACCCGAGAGCTCCCCCTAGTCGTAACCGGCGTACTCGACCTCTCGGAGGTCTAATACAATCCTCTTAGCATTCATTCATCGCATAGATACTAAAAACAACATAAGTGATTAAAAACTTTCTTCACACACGAAGATACTTTCATTAAATAATAAGCGGAAGACTTTCTAGACTTTATACATGATGTCTCTAAACCATCTAATACTTGAATACAACAATGGGACTAAGCCCATACAAGACTTAAATAAAATACTAGAAATACATCAAAACGAACATGTAGGGTATTGTCCTCGAATCTACGAGGACTCACCAAGTCTTCATCGTCAACACTTAGAAACCTATCAAGTAGCCATGACATGTCACCATCTCCCAATCCCTACACTTTAGTCAAAAAAGGGAAAGAAAGGGGTTAGCACAATTAAGTACTAAGTATGGAGACCATGCAAAAACACGCTTCAACAAACATTTACAATGAATATATGCTTTCATATCATTTTGATAAAATCTTCCCTTCACAAGTATAAGAGACATAATACAAGTCAACATTCACATATAAGACCATAGCCAACCATACATATACTCAATATAAATCCATATACAACCCATGCTTAACTTTAAAAGAATACATGTCATTTCATTACCATAGGACCTCTACCTAATATAACCTTAAGACACACTTGAGTGAGACAAGAAGTGACCGCCCATACAACCTCTTCAAGAACACTTAAGTGTTCCTCAAGATTACCTTAGATAACGTCATTTCCTTTACAACATAACATCAATAGACCAACATTCTTTAAGAAAACCATTTAGGAGACCTTCAAGCACATAAGGGGAATTTCACATAATAGTCGTTAGACTTAGGGAACTCACTTTAGTATATTCAAAGCCTACTCGTGCCATGTGTAGATAGCCTCCCATACTACTACCTACGCGTTGTAGAACCTATCCAATAATTATAGTGCACATCCCACATGATGGTAATAGGCATAACCGACATAGACCAAACTAGCTAGGCATGGAATCCAGAGTCTATCCTACTCCGTGGAGGTTGTTCTACCTGCCAGGGGTAGAACTAGTAAGCAACCCATGTAGGCACATGGTTTGGGAGATGTCCAAGGAAGTTCATTGTGCCTAATCTCATACTCAACTAGGACACCTTCCTAACCACATCCACTCGGTGCTAGCCTTGTTTCCCATAGAATAATCAATCACATATGTACTAGAGAGGGTTCCTTTTCTAGTTCAACCAACTCATAGTACCTCTTCCCAAGAAAGGCCCCATTTCTTAGTCATAGCCAATCAAGGGTCATAAGGATAGCTCATTTAACTTTCTTACATAAGGATTCTCATGCCGTTCCGGCTCCATCCATCTCTAAGTCTATTATTTCACTCAAAAAGGGAACGTCGCCCTAAGGCCCATCCTTCAAGGTTATAGATTTACTTAGGAAAGCTAGACTTATGAAAGGGCACCATTTCTTAGTTCTGCCGATTCAAGTCTTGGCCTAGAATTCCTCTTTTAGCATTTATAGAAAGGG